>CM061142.1:575999471-576050375 GCA_030789695.1 Scilla litardierei
CCATCTTTCCAACGGCACCAAGATCATAATATTTTATTAAGTGTGAAGGTATTTCTGCTCATTTTACTGAAAGGTGTCCAGACTGTCTAAAAACAGACCAGTTTCAGAAACTGAATTTTTACCCGATTTTTCAGTTCGAATTTGCAAAACGTGTATACATGAAAGTTATAAAGGGCTTCAATATGTATAACACATATTGTTTTCATACATTTCCATGTAGCCAATTATGTGCAGCAAGCTACCAAAGTCTCAGCCAATTCTGAGTAAATTTCAGCATGTTGTTCATCTAGCTAATTATATGTTTAACATCTAATTTACAGAATTAGAGCTAACCTAATTAAGACCCTAGTTCCAAAATTAAGTCCTAGAAAAGGATTAGAAATTTCTACCTCAAAAAGTCCTTCTCAAAGTTCCTTGGCCCTTCTTCTCCTTGAAGAAATTGAAGCTTTTCTTCTCCAACTACTTCTCCTTCAAAATTTATAGATTGATGATGGAGATAGTTTGGCCTTGGTGGTGGTGGTGGTGGTGGTGGAGGAGTTGGTGGTGGAGTTGGTGGAGAGAGGTGGTGGAGTAGGATGTAGCCATTGTGGAAGAGAAAGGGAAGAGAGAAAGAAAGGAATAGGGTTCTCATTTTGTATTCTTTTTCTCTAAAATTTTCCAATTTTAAATCTCATCCCATGGATGAGTCATTCCTTAATCTCCTCTCCTAATGACACCTAGTTAGGAGTTAAGTGAGAATCATTCTCCTAATGCCACATTATAGGGGTTAGGTGAGAATTAATCTTCATATGACACCTAGCATGAAGAGGTGGCATGTCATGACAAATTAGGATTTTAATTTTTAATAAATAGGAATACATGCATTAGTTCTAGGTACCATCCATTATACATGTATTTACTCAGGTATACTTCATTTATTAATTCCAAATTGTGAGGTGAAATCATTTAAAATAGTTCATTCACTACAAAAATTAAAGAAAAATATGTTAGGATCCCCAAAAATTAGATGTAAACATATACACCCAAAAATACATACATATACACGTATACATGGATACTGGGTATTAAATCGATCTACTGGTTCGCTAACCGTTATGGCAGGTGACCCATCCAATCAAGTATTCATCGATTTTGTTATGGCTAATGTCTCTGATGCATGTATTGTCATAGACAACGTGTATGTTTTGCTTGAAGGTGATTGTCTCCACTTTTACACCATCAACACTCCATAAATAGAGACATCTTAGCAGCCAAAGGAAGACACTTTTCTAGGCCTATTGAGAAGCATTGTGGACGTAGTTCGGTCCACCGGTCCAATGACACTAACTGCAGGTGATCCTTCTGAGTGTGAATTTCATAATTTTATTATTCAGTGCATCTCTTCTACAGGTACCATTAATGATAGAGTCCACGCTCGAGTTGAGTGGGACAAGATATACTTTTATACCGTGGAAGAGATACCTGAGCCCATAAAACAACCTGCAGCACCAGATGAGCCCGAGGAGGAGGCCGTGCTAGTGGAGCCGAAGTAGTCCATTGGGGTCCCCTAGATGTGAGTATGCAAGTGTGCAATAGGATTGGGGATACCAGATTTAAATATTTATACCGCAAGCGCACGGTGTTGTAGTGTGGCTTGGAGGTCGAACACAGGGAGGCGTGGTTGTGCTTGTGTCAGAGAGGAACCGGTTCACCCTATGGGTGAGCTAGCCCGAATCGATAGATGGTTTGTCACAAATTGTAGATACGAGGGTTAAACAATATAAAAGGAAACCTAGGACTTTGGTTTCCACCCTATCATGTGTTCTCACTATTACGACTGGCGGATAGGACAACGTTCGAAAATAGGTTTTAGTGGTGAGACGTTGCCTCTAAAAGTGATACCAGCGTCCCATGGGCCTGATATTCCGGTCGGTGCCCAGGATGATACACCGGACTACCCGGTTTTGGTCGGTGGGCATTCCCATGTCCATTAACACTGACCGACTCCGGGAGCACTAAGCTCGCAACGATAACTCCCAACATCTCATCATGTCGTTCCTACGCGCAAGGATTCGATGCCTACACTAAGTGCGTGAGCTATGGCTAGGGAGTCACCGCCAAGTTTATTCCCCCTTGGCCCAACGGTCAAAGGCGGTCTTTTTCCCGCCGATGACAATGAAACACCCCGCGTAACTAATAAATTCCTAATCCCTATCGATTTCCTAGTCCTATGGATGCATTAGGGAGAACCCATGAAGGGGTTTCCACCAAAATCCCAGATTTGGGAACTACTAACACATTATAGCTAAAAAGCAATCTAAATGAAAATCGACCGTAGAAATCATAATCAGGCAATTGAAACATGGTAGTAGCAATGCGATTAAGACTATATTAAAGTTTGACAAAGATCAGAGAACTTACAGATAACAATAAAATTCCAGCCGTCACAAATAGAGAAAAAGACAGAAAAAATACACAGCTCTCGTTACTGAAAACCTAGGGTAACTATATATAGAAAACGACGTCACCCGATCGGTTGAAGTATCAACCGATCGGGTGACCTGCTTGATGCTTCGGCTGCGGGCTTCAGAAACTTCACCCGCTTGCTTGACCCGATCGGTTGGCGCAAGCGGCTCGTCGTTTGAAGAGATGCATTCATCAGGTGAACCGATCGGTTGAGCAATCAACCGATCGATTGGAAATATGCCCAAAAGAACAGAGACTTCCGTCGATTTGGCACGGTCAGCGGACGTCGGTTGAGCTCTCCGGGTTGTCTGTTGGAAGAATTGGCTACAGATGAACCGATCAGGTGAGAAGTCACCCGATCGATGGGAATTCAGCTCCAAATTCCCGAGAACTCTGTCGGGATGAACCGTTCGTTGAACCGGTCGGTTGATCTTCACTTTGCTTCAGCTTCCGTCTGGGTCAGACACGCGTGCATCACCCGATCGGTTGGCTGTGTCCAACCGATCGGGTGGGGGCTGAAAAGTGGCAATCTTGGTTGTTTGACCCCCTAGATGCGCGTGACTCCTCCTGTTGCTCCGGGGACTTATGATATCTTTGTTATGTGTCCCATACGCTGGTAATCTCCTGCAAACACACAAAAAACGGAGAAGTGAAAGAAAACTAGAAAACACGAGAAAATGGATACGGGACGGCGAAAAATAACGGAAAAACACAAAGAAGACGTGCGTGAATCCTAACGGGAAAATCTCCAAGCTGAACCCTTCCTCGTACTCGAGGAAGACGAGTGAGAGTAGGATCTTGGAGGGAGAAAATAGATAGAAAGAGAGAAAAAAGAGAAATCTAAATCCTAAATCGCCCGTCAGGGCCAACAAAATCAAAAATGCCACACCAAGCAAGCAAGCGAAAAATCACAACACTAAACCAAGGAATACGAGTCCAGACAGGTGTCGTGGGCCCACGCAGTGAAGCGCGAGTGAGTGTGGTCGTGTGCTGGCAGACTGTGTCACTATCTACACTGTGCAATAAACTCCAAATACACAAATCCAAGAAAAGACCCAAATATCGATTTGATTTGAAATAAGCGGCGAATATATAGCTCAAATATGCATGAGAGGAGTAAGAATCGAAGTGTATCATGTGTCAGGGACTCCATAGCTAGGGATTATGAAATCACCACACAATCGCCTAGATAATAGCTAGAAAGTCCATATTCCAAGCGTTTTCGAAAACGATGTGGGTTGAGATGATGTGGAGTAGAACACTCGGTGCAAACTCTCGCCATCCCTTTATTCTGGGTAGGTAGGAAAATATTCACAAACATTTTTTTTTGTTTTTGGATATATGTATTTTTTTCAGTTTTTGGCTATATATATATATATATATATATATATATCTCTCTCTCTCTCTCTCTCTCTCTCTCTCTCTCTCTCTTTCTTTTTTCTTTTCTTTTCTTTCTAGGTTTTTCTTTTCTCTTTTTTTTTGGATTTTTGGGCTTTTGGGATATATACACGTGTGTACTCTCCCAAGTGGGAGAACGGTACACGACGAGGGGATTTGCACCAAGTAAAATAAAAAAGTAATCGGATTCTAAACACTTGGGCAAATGAGATTTTTTTGCTAATCAGAGCATATGCTAAATGGGTTATCCTAGTCCTAATTGTGGAATCCCGACACATGCGAATTGAAGTATACGATATATATATATACTAGTCATAACCCGTGCCCTTAGGGCACGGTTCAGTTATAATAACCCCCCTCAAAATCTTGGATCACATAATTTTAAAGAAACAGCAATAATTAAAGCGTAATAATTGTTATTTACTCCCCACAATGTTAACTGTCCCCAAAATTTAGTTTCCCTAGTCATTTAAAACATTCTCTCCTCAAAATCTTGTATCCCCTAATTGTTAACGAACAGTAATAATTAAAATGCAATAACTGTTATTTAGTTCACCAGAAATTTTAGTTCCCACAAAATTTAGTTCTCTCCAGACTTATTTCCCCTTAAAATTTTCCAAAAATTTTAGTTCCTTTCAAATTTTAGTTCCCCTCAGAGAATTTAATTCCACCAAAAAATTTAATTCCTTTCAAATTTTAGTTCTCTTTAGATTTAGTCTTCCCAAAATTTTAGTTTCCTCTCCTAAATTTTCACAAACTCTCATCATACCCATTAATCCTCAAGATTCTATCTCAGCTGTCGCATTTCATCCCTTAAATATATCGCTTCGCTGGGCAAATAGAATGTACACTTCATCATAGCACTTTTTGAATCGCAACTGATGACTTCAAACATGTCCGACACCTTTTGATATCAGGAACTTCATTAATTGGTTATGCACATATACAACCACCTCCAGCCATTATAGCATTATTCGCCAAATTCTCATTGTAAGCTAATGGTAAATTCACCATAACAACCTTTGCACAAAGGATGCAAGTCTTGTTCTCATTTCCCAACAGTCACCGATAAGATAAACACTTACATGACATTTTCGTGTAACTCATTGAAACCATAAGCTCTCCTGGATCGGACTCCAAGCTACTCCTGCTGATCCACATCGTCTAAAATACTTCCATAAAAAGAATATCATAAGAGCTCCACATATATTTACTCCTTAATATTGCTGAATGACTCCATGATTATGTATCTCTATGTTTCATGTACAAATGTCAATTCCCATGTCATGACACCACCAAATATCAATCTCGTTAAACATAAAACTAAAACATACATGTTATTTTAAGCCGACCAGTACACAACTTCATCACACAATTAGAAAACTAAATCAGAAAAAGAGAATATTTTTAGACCAAACTACACAAAATGAAATTTGAATCAGTTGTCAAAATTCGAATTCAGAATTAACATAAGTAGGATATAAATTTGTTTATCTTTCCTCCCAAATACTACACAATGACTCCAGGGATGTGCATATCTAATGTGCAAATACAAATGTCAGTTCCCTAACATTACTCCATCAAATATGGAACATTTTAAACATTAAACTACAATTCCATACAATCCCAATCTGTTTATTGAACCTTATTAATTCATACATAACCTTAATGCATCATACAATCCCAAGCCCAAACAGGGAAAAAAAGACAATCCCAAGCCCAAACAGGGAAAAAACACAACAAAATGAAGTTCAAATTAGTTTTCTTGATTCAGAATAAGCATAATTAGGATATTAATTTGAGGTATGTACAGTTTTACTCCAAACTACGTCAAAACAGGCAAATAACAAAATAAAATTGTTGTGCAAACCCCTTTCTTTTCTTTATACAACTGGGCAAAACAAAATAACATCTTTCTTTCTATTGGATATGAGCAGGCAAAAAATGCACAAATAACAAAATAAAATCTATTATACAAATGGGGATTGACACTTTCTTCACTTCCTTCTCGAGCTTATATTGAAGTAAGCCGCCACCACTTTCTTTCTTCACTTTCTTTGTTTCTTTCTTCACTTTCTTTGTTGAGCAAGCCATCACTCAGCAATCCAACATGGAAAGATAGTATATTCATCAATTTCTTCTTCACCTTATCCGTGGGCTTATTCGCCACTTTCTTCACACCAACCTGCAATCCACGAACAAAAATCCCCATTTACAAACCCAAACCATAGATGAAAAGTAGAAAAGAGCGGCCGAAAGAAAATTACTCGCTTGTTGTCGTCGGCCTTGGACGTGCTAGCCTTCGGCTTCATTCCCTTCATCGCCGCCAAAAAATGCAAGAAACTGAGGAGATTCGTGAGAAATCACACTAATATAGCTCAAATCTAGTTTAAGCAATCTGGTTTAAGCCAAAAATGCAAGAAATATGGCCTTAGACGTGAAGTAGCCCATTAATACTCTTCAAATCTGGTTTAAGCAAACTCGGCATGTATGACAGGATAAAAAGTTACTCAAGGACACATTTGTAGAATATCTAATGTACTTCAGCAAATGAAATCAAATCATTTGTAGAATATCAAACTTTGCAACTTTCATCAAAATATGGCTCTTTAGGCTTTATTGATAAATGATAAGGCTATTCTGAATGCTTGCATAGTTGATGTAGTTTTGTGGGTTAAGTTTCAATGGATTAAAGAAGTATGGGTTTCTAGCAAGGAAGAGAAAGGGTTAGAAACATGTATTGGCTGTCTAGAATTTGAGGGTATGAAGGATGAGAGAGGATATCTTTGACATAAACCATATTACTGTCTTTCCATTGTAGCTGGAAACATAAGTCTGCTATACTAAACATTCATCGGCCTATGATAGTAAACAGAATTCTCCTAAAAAGACTGAACTAATTCTATCTTAAAATGCCGTTGTTGTTCATGGTGACAGCAAATCACATAAAATATGAAGTGTAATGGTTCTTTTCCTGTAGCTACAAAATGAAAGGGAACCTTATATCTGTTGGTGGCTGATGGTGCATTTGCTTCAATCATCTTTGTATATAGAAGATATCGCATAGAAAAAACATTTATTACCTGGTATCTTGATGCTAATGGCAGATCAGTTCTTTAGATTAAAAAAAGGATCCAGTGTGAACTTCAGATGGTCATTTCATCCCAGATTTTTTCCCTCAGGAAAATATATACATGAATAATTTGCGTTCAAAGCCTAACAGTTATTTCGGATACTTTGTTGTGGACAACCAATAAACTTATTTTTAGATCCTTTCTAGAAGTTGCAACCTTGTCTTTCTTAAAATTAGCGCAGTCTTAAGATAGAATTCATGCAGGCAACTCATATTTGATAGGTCGTATTTGATAGCAGTTCATATTCAGAATATGAGTATCCAGCTACTTTCATCGGAGAGATATGCTTTGTCTTAATTTCCCATATCTGAATTTGAACGGCTGACTCCAGCTACTTTCCTGCTGTGCTCCAGCTACTTTTCAGAATATGAGTTGCCTGCTGTGCCTGGAATATGAATTGCATCCTTGCCTGCATAAATTCCTTTGCCTGCATAAATTCGATATGAATTGCATCCAATTCTGAATATGAACGGCTGACTCCAACTACTTTCCCCTATCAAATATGAGTTGCCTGCTATGCCTGGAATATGAATTGCATCCTCACCTGCATAAATTCCTTTGCCAGCATAAATTCCTTTCTAGAAGTTGCAATGCTAATCCAATAAACCAATTAACTTCTAATCGATCTTGCATTATAATGATCTCCTAGTGATGTTTGTGACTACTGTGAGCCACCAAAGAAGAAATAGCTAGAGTGACACTTGTAGCAGAATGCTAAACCTAACAATCATTTGCTCGAGCCATAAAAACGTTTACTCTAAAATCAAGAGGTCAACATATGGGAAGAACAAATCCGCACCTTTTTTTAATTCCTTTTGCTCATGTTCAAGAGGTTCACATAAGCTAAACCTCCTTACCCTGTAGTACATAATCAAATATAGATATAAGAAAAATGGTATAATCAATTAAGGATGCTTAATAAATTTGACCATCTAGGTTTGAAACTCACGATAACTGGAAGGCCAGATAGCATGGAAAGACATATATAACATCAAAAAGTTCTGCCTCACCTCTGTGGCCCCAGAAAGATAAATCCCTTGACTCTTGCTCTCCCCGAACCCATCACAGCCTTGCAAACAAATGGAAAAGAATCGCTGGAGTAATTAATATTTAGTAATCAAAATCTCTATGTGCCACCCCTAATAGTGTCTGTAAATGGATGCTTTTAATAAATAAAGTAGCACACACGGACTGCTATTCATGCATAGAGCAGAACTAATCATGAAACACTGTGAAACACACAAAGTGGTAAAAAGATCAAAAATAATAACAACTCATGTAGAACATTCGACGCTGCACTGAGATATAATCTTTACTCCAATAAGGACACTTGTCAAAAACATTCTGCATACCGCACCTCCCTACAAATTTCAATGTTCAAAATGTGATTTTCTGTACACAAATCATGAGATATGTACACCATTCCCCTACTAAAAAGCTTGAAAAGTGAAAGTGAAAGCTTTTGGAAGCACCAATGATCAATTGCAAACTGGATCCCATGGAAGAACTACATTATCTCCCAATTACCTGCATGAATAACTAAAAACTAAAAAGAGCAAAAGAAAAGGAAATAATGCAGCATAGAATACAAAAATGTTAATAGTTAGCCCAAAGCTTTACATTGAATGGAAGCTTGAAAAGCATTCTTGCACACTACCGCTTGTCTTTTTACAAATTGTAATATGTAAAAAAGAGGATTTATGAAGCAAGAAAAAATGGAAATAGCTAAGAGCATAAAAACACAAATGTTGCTGCAAACAATTTGAGAAGACAACAATTTTTGTTTGAAGAAATGTTAATTGTAAAAAGCCAACGAATTTAAGTAGAGAAAAAAACGCTCACCCACTAACCTCGAGCTTCTCCTTGTAACACCATAGTATAGTAGGCTTTAATTTCACAACTAATTTGTTGAGCATGTAATTGAAGTTAACAATTTGTTTACATAACCAAATTTCGAATTCTCAATGAAAACTGGCTAAAAGCCAAAAAAAATTAAACAAAAGTTGCATCTTTTCTGTTGAGCGAAAATGACATGGAGATTAACAATCTGTATACATTTCAAAATTTTGAATTCTCGATGAAAACTCGTTGAAAGCCAAAAAAACTAAACAAAGGTTGCATCTTTTCTGTTAAGAGAAAATGACATGATATGAGTAAAATATGAGTAAAAGCTTCAAATATACATGCCTTGCCAACAGCTTCATGGGCCATGCCAACATATTCCTTGCCAACAGCTGCACATATCTATGCCACCGGCTTCAGATATGAGGAAAAACTTCATTTTGATACTTCACCAATGAATCCTTCTTTTTTCATTAATTTGATGCTTGTGTTTTCAGTAAAATTCAATGAGAAGCATGCAGATTTTTTTTCCCAGTTAGCTATCATGGAGAAGCATGTGAAGCAAAATATCAAAATATCAATGAGAAGCAACAGCAGATGATGCTCCTATGGATACTTGCATATAGCTAAAAATTTAGCTAAAACCTGGTAGATTGTATCTGACCTCAACTTGGTGGCCTAGTAGATTGTATCTGACCTGGTAGATTGTATAACGATTCAAAAAACAAAGAGCTTTAGCCCAAATCAAAAAAACAGACCCGGAAAAAAAATGCAACGATTCTGGGCATTAAAAAAATAAAAAAACCATGGTTTGCAGAAACTTTGATGTTTAGTGCATTAAAAACAGAGAATAGTTTGTTTAAATATTAACAACTGAAAGTTACAACATATGCAAACCATAGACATTCCACTTAAAATATGTGAACTTGCAAACCATTCTCAGGTTTCCTCAACCCATGAGGAATTGATCAATGAAAGCCTTCAAGATATCATCACATAAAAATCTAATTGGACTGTCTTATAAGTTTAACAATACTATGGGATTCACAAAGTCTAGGAGCTAATTTATGTACATTGTACTCTGTTATAAAAAATACATAGGCTAAGAAGTTACCTTATTTGATTCACCCAACAGAGCCCTTATTTCAGAATGGCAAGGATAAGGATAACCCAAGGAAAGCCTAAATTGGCAACCATTTCCATGCTACATAGAACAAAAGAAATCATTAGGCAAAATGAAAAACATATACAGGAAGCACTCACAACAAAAATCTTAAATGAAAGATTAAAACAGGAAAAAAAAACCTAAATGAAAAACCAAAACCCCCATTTGATGGATGAAGATAACATAACAAATATTAGAGTTAAATAATGTTCAAGGATCAAGCAAGAGTGGGATCGTTTTCACTTCTCAAAATGTTCACTACTTGAATTGGTTTATCTTAAAAAACACCAGGCATCACTGATAAAATACCATCAGTTTTGTGTTCGAATAGCCCTAATGTTGGAAATAGATAAATGCTTGAAGGCACAACCAGATATACTGCTGCTATACTCCAATGAAAAAAATTATGCTACAAAAAAGACATCATAACTACAATACCATAGACAACGATCCAATGTACATGAGAATCGAAATGTCATAACATCCCCATACCATCCAATGTACATGACAATGCATGTAACATTTCATCCCAAAGTGCTATAGATGATGGTCGATATTCTAGTAATTCATGTTATTTGCAATATTCTCCCACCTATCTGAATCTTCTTCCAGACAAATAACCGAGTTAATGTTAAGTCTAGAGGCTAACTTGTATCTATACAACACCAATTTGAGATGAATTGATTCATCATCCCCATATTTACAAAACAATGAAGTGTTATATACTTAACTCAAAGTTCTATTATAGAAAGGATATATAAAATTTGTGTGTGAAAGTATTAGTAGCTAATACAAACAGCAAAGGGGGTAGAGGGTCCACTTATCTTAAAATATTCTTGAAAGAATTTTCTTTCCATGGACTCCATTGATTAGAAGCAAGAAATCATACGTAAGTCAAAAATTCCAGTTAAATATTATTGATGCATTACATTAAACATCTCGTGTGCAAGTACAATGTGTATCAACCCCATTAAATTCATCATGATAACACCCAAGTCTATCTCATTTCCTCGAAAAAAAACCACCACCAATACACCATCATTTACATCCACCAATACATCATCATGATTTTGTCATCATCCATATATGCCACCTCAATTTATAAAATTTGCTGGAAATATATGCCACCCAAATTTTGATTACATAAACTCCATACAAATACAGCAAGATAAAATTTTTCTACCACAAAAAAAGATTCGAAAATCAAAACCAACCTGAAGCAAACTCATAAATCAAAGCCCACAAACTCATACTCACATCCAAACAAACACATAAATCAAAACCCATAAAAGCGATTTAACAGAAAGTAAGGATGATCCAAAAATCAAAGTGGCAGCTTACCATCATCCATGGATACCTTGGGTCTGTGAAAGTTCTTCCTGAAACAACCTTAGCAACTCTCTTCTTCCTCTATAGCTCGGGACTGTGTCTCACTTATCCAGTCCCTGTAATACCTGAAAAGAAATAACAAACAAAAATAAGTCGGTTGGAAAAACCAAAAATATTGCCCAGAAAGTAACACACTGAATTGTAATATTGTTATAGAGAGGCCTTATGTCTCTCGATTTCAAAGCCAATAGGTTTCAAAGTTTCAAAATTTTAAATTTCTTCCCATATGTTTCCTCATACCAATATTCAATTTCCCCCCTTCACCCCAAAAAAAACTTTCTCAAATATGATTTTAGACTCTTATACCTCTGTTGAAGAGTTGGGTGCATATGCATGATCCTGCTCCTCTTTATAAACTCAAGAGGACCTCTAAAAAAGACAACAACCAGCTGCATTGACGGGAATGAGGGAGCAATCCTCAACTCAAGATCTTCACATTTCTAAGCATTACGTCTCGTTCATTTGTGCAAAAAAATTAAAATTAAAAAATCACAAACACAATCTGACATGATAAAAAAATTAAATCTCAAACCGTTGGATAATTGTGCAAAACAAATCACTGGATACAAATCTCAACATTAAAATGTCAACATGATAATTCGACAGAGGATACAAACAAAGGCATGAAACTTACTTTCCTTGATTTTTCTATCATTGATTTCCTATACATGATTACAATAAAGGAATCTAACATTGATTACAACATGATCTTAAATCCTATCCTTGATTTCCAAAGTCCATTGAAACAGTGGAAAGCATGAAACTTGCTTATCTCTTGCTATCCACCATTCAAGTGATGTCAAAAAAATTCCTTTTTCCACTATTACAATGAAGGCATCAAGCTTAAATAATGCTCAACAAAAGTCATTTCTAGATCACATATATTTATTTTTGAAACGTATGAAACCTATTAGTGAAAAAGAATTGCTTGTCTAATGCCACATGAATTATTATTGATCCCTAAAATGAGATTGCTTTCTTCATAAAAGCGCACCTTTCTAATTGAAGAATCCCGGCACAAATTCAACTTCAAAACATCCAAAATCAACCCTAAAACCAACACACACAAAACCCAACCCTTTAACAAAATTATCAACACAAAACATCCAAAATCCAAACTTTAATTTTGAAAAAAAATATACAAACCAGTTTTACATTGCAGACTCCATCATAAACAGTGAGAACCGAATCAAAGGCCTTCACAAGCAAAAGAAGAGAAGAACACCTCCCATTAGGATCAGATACGTCTACAATAAAACAAAAACCCGTCATCAAAATCGAATTTACAAAGAAGATTATGCAATTGAGTACCGATCAAGTTTACCAGAGGTCGAGGGGTCGAGGGCAACGAAGTGAGAGAAGAAGGAGATCCACCTTATGATCCAACGACTCCAACAACACTGGTCCTCCACCATGTATTCTTCTCCTTTGAAATCGATCTCAAAACCCTAGAATTTTGATGTGTGGATACTCGGCAGCAAGGGGGTCTCGATGTCGGATGATGGAGGATGAGCTCGGTAGCAGGGGCATTGGTGTTGCGACAGAGGACACGGTAGCGATGGATTTGGCCAGCGAGGTGATCAGCATCTGGGGGTCGGCCATGTGGGTGTTGGTGCGGTAGATCCGACATGGCTTCCTCCTCCAGTGGTAGATCCACGTGGCTCCTCCTCCGGTGGCAGATTCGGCATTGCTCCTCAATCGGATGCAGATCCAGCATGGTTTCCTCCCTTGGGGGTAGATCCAGCATGGGGGGGTTCGCGATGATCAGCATGGTTTGGGAGGGGGATATGAGCTGAGGTATTGGGGGATATGATGGAGAGAGGGAAGGAGGGGGGAGATTTTAGAGCAGCTGAGCTTTGGGGTTGGGAGCGATGTTTGGTGCGATTTTAGAGGCTCTTCGATGTTAGGGTTCTGCATTTTAGAGGAGAGAGGGAGGGAGAAACTGATTTCCCCCCAAAATTTCTTTCACTGTTTTTAATGCGTAAGGTTGTGTAAATTTCAGTTTTCAACGTTTTTAATGCTTTCAAAGTTTTGATTTTTTCCCAAATCATTTCCCCCCAAAATTTAAGTTTTCCCTCTTAAGAGTTTTCAAATTCAAAAACATCCCTCAACCCTTCCCTCCAAATTACATAACACTTTATCATATTCATCATATTATATTCAATTTCTCTTATCCAAATTCTCTTCTCCCAATTTCTCTTATTCAATTTCTCTTGTCTTATATACAAATTGTATTACCCAACAATTGTTTTACCCAATTTCTCATCTCTTATCCAATTTCTCTTATCCAACTCTTATCCAATAACCCATGATAACATCCCTGTTTTATAGAATAGATATATATATATATATATATATATATTCATGCACATAGAAGCAGACAGGAGAGGCAAATACAACATATTCAAATCGAATTATGATAATCTAGGGGACATTCCTGGACAGGTATATAAATCAAAATCACAAAGTAGAAGCACACTATAAGCTAGTCACGACACACGACTCTCATAAAAGCTAAGTGGATCCACAATGCATGAAATGCAAGAGGACTCGGCTTCCTAGGGTGAGTGAAAGTGATTATCGAAGCCATGCTAGGTGTGTGTGTGATTTTGTGGCAATTCATCGTATGAGGTCATCTCTAGGAGAAAGAGATAAAAAGAGGAGAAGAAAAAAGAAAAACACGAAGAAAACGACTCAAAAACGAAGAAAAAGACACAAATGACGCACGAAGTGCGACTCCCCCAAGCTGAAACTTGCATTGCCCTCAATGCAATAGAAGTAAATATGGTAGGGCAATGAAAATGGGGGGGGAATACGCACCGACTCAAAGAGAAATGAAAAACAAGAAAAACACACATACGAAACTGAAAAATAAAGAAAATCACACCACACGACATATATAAATAAGCACACATAAAAACATCACACGACATATATAAACAAGCACACATGAAAACATCAAACGACAACATACAGAAAAAATGACTTCCTCCAAGCTAGACATGACAATGCTAGAGATATAATATGATCATGATAATGCAGAAATATGCGAGGGGGAGGTCAGAAAAGAAAATGAAATCAAAAAGCAGGAGAGGAAATATCCTTGTCCTCCTTGGTGGAAGATGTGGGGGATGTGGGGGAGTGGACGGGAGAGGTGACTGGTGTGCAGAGAAGTGGAGAAAGGGGTCGAGGTGATGGATGGGTGGGTGCGGAGGAGGTGTGAACGATGGGTGGTGTAGAGGTGATGATGGTGAGCGGTAGTGAAATGGCGACCAATGCGGTGGTGGAAGGGCGAGGTACGGGGGTAGGTGGTGGAGAGGATAGTGGGGGAAGTGATCTCGATCGCACCTGAAATTTCTTACGGCGCGCGTATGGGGTGATGGAAGTGGATGGTGATGGATCTGTGGGGGCGACGGCAGTAGTCGTGAGTGGAGGTGAAGTGGAGGGAATGTATACGGTGTGTGTAGAGGAAGTGGTGGGAATGGAAGTGGTGGTTGGAGGGGATGGTCGCCTAGGGGGTGATGGATGATGTGATGAATGTGAGGAGGGAGGTGAAGAATGTGCTGGTGGAGGTGAAGATCGTCGAGGGGGTGAAGGTGGTGGTGAGGGGTGTGGTGGGGGTGGGGGTGGGGGTGGTCCGTGAACGTGAGTGAGAATGCGGAGGATGGTGGCCACATTTCTCTCAAGTGCGAGGAAACGTGGGTGAGTGAAGATAGAAGGGGATGGGACCGAGGAGGTCGAAGAGGATGCGTCAGCGCGCAATGTAGCTAACTCAGCCTTGAGACGGAGGTGAGTAGAGGTGGCTCGACGAAAGGAGTAGGTAGCGGTCGTATGGACCGGAGAGGTGGTGCCGGTAGAGATGGGGACAGAAGCCGGGATGGCACTACTAGGTTCAGCCCCGGGATCTCCTCGGGACGTAGGAATGTCCTGCTTGCCTAAGTGGGTGGCAGGAGGAGGTGATCTGGGTACGCCCGGGATAAACAGAAGACGTAACCCCCTAGAAACTCAGGGTCAGGTGGGAATGTCCAATCTGCCACAAGCTGGATAGGCATGCGAGCGGGGTTGGGCAGAATGGTATAAGGAGCAGGGGGTGACCGTAATAGAAAGTGAAACGACCATCGGGGCGGGGCTTGATCATATGTATGTGCCGCATGACATCAAGATCTATAGGTGGAGGTCTTGCGGCAGAAGGCAACTCTCTGGGAATAGTGATATTGAACTGAGGATATGAAGCTACGATAGTAATGAGGACCCCGCAAAAAAACTAGCACTTGCCGGCGCGACTAATGTTAAGAAATTTATGAATAAGCCAATCGTCGGTATGAATGGGAATGCGAGGGGCCTCGAAGGCTATCCCGTCGTCACCGCAAATGAAATCGAATTTCATGGCCCAAAAAATAAAAAGATCAGGGATGGTCACGGTCCCGGACTCATCCCTGGGGAAGAATGTGCAAGATATGATTCGGTGGGACAGACGGAATACAGAGTGAATGATGGAGGAGGCCTTGGCCTTACCTCGGGGATAGTGATCGTGTAGGGTGAGGCGAAACCAAAATTGATCGACGTCGAAATCAGGGTGGTATCTGGAGTGACGGATAGCGTCGTCCCCAAGAATGGGGAAACCGAAGATGTCATTAATAATATTCAGGTGGGTGTGAATGGTTTTGTTACGGACGTGGAAAATGACGATCGACCCCGACTCACATATAAGGGAGGATAGAAATTCATGTGTGAGGGTGGGGTAGGATACCGCGTGGGCGTTCAGGAAAGCTATCCATCCTAAATTGGTGAAGATAGTCTCGACCTCGGTGAACACTCCAAGATCGATAAGCGTTTGGGTATGGGCAAATTTGGTGGATAGGTGTCCCCGTGCATCGAGTCTATGATAAAAATATTTTTGTTCTTGACTCAAAAAACGGTAGCCACGTGGGCCCATCATTGGGTCCTCAGCTGGGATAATTGGTTGGGGTTTGGGTTGTGCAGGCAGTGCAGGAGGAGGGAGTGAGTGTGGTGGACGTGTGGTCTTTCGTCTCTTGCGAGACGACCTCTCTTCACACATGATACCTTTACCCTTATCCTTATCTCTGGCCATGGTAGTGTGTGATGCAAGTGTATGCGAGATATGGCGAATGCACACAATCGATGGCAGTTGAGCAAATATTGATACTAGGGAAAAACTGAAAATGGAGCTAAGGAGCGAAGTTATCCAGTGTCGTAGTTAATCCTTGCTCGTAGATCGCCCAACGCAGCACAATGAGTGGGAGTATGAAGCCGCGTTACTTCTCTTCAACAAATTTTCGAAAATTTCAAAAGAGGGTGGGAAAAAACTAGGGTTAGGGCGAAGATTTAGGTCAAATGAAAGAGATCGAGAGAGAGATCGATGGAGAGAGGGAAGGATAGAATGGGAAGATCCGTTGAGGGAGTTTGGAGGTCGTTTGGGGAAGAACGAGGTCGGTTGAGGGGTAGGGAAGTCGAAACGGCGATGGGAATTTGAAATCGGGTGAGGGGAAATGAACGGGTGAAGGCGGGGGTATTTATAGGGTTTAAGTCGAACCGATCGGGTGAGTTTTCACCCGATCGGTTGGGCAAAATTTTGAAAATATTGTTGAAAAAATGGCTACAGACGAGCCGATCGGTTGAGATTTCAACCGATCAGTTGGCTGCTTCACGATTTTTTCGAGAGTTCTGTGCAGGTCACCCGGTCAGACACACAACCACTGCTTCTATCAACCGATCGGTTGATTAAATCCTCAAATTTCCCGAGAATTCAGCCGTTCTCACACGATCTGTCACCAGGTCTCATTTTACTTCATCCGACCGGTTCGTAGATGAACAGATATAGGCCACTTTCTGATACATCCCACCCGATCGGTTGAGGGATCAACCGATCGGTTGGGGGCTTGTTTCCTGCAAAAGTCCAAAAATGGCCTAAGTCCTTCGATGAAAGTTCCAGTGGCTGAATTTATTTATCAAAATAAGAAAAATAAAGCTAAAAATAATCCTAAAAACAAAGATGAGGGTTTAGAACATGGGTTGTCTCCCATGAAGTGCTTTTGTTTAACGTCGTTTGCTCGACGCCTGTAGATGATTTTCAAGGTGGACGGGGTGATGCCCTAAGTTTGGCATCCCTTCAGATTTTGGAGCGGTGGTCTCCTATGCTGACAGCGGTGATAAAAAGACTTGCTCGACGATCCTCCCTCCGTTGATGATATCCGGGGCTTCTCCCTTATATTGGCGTCTACCGCCACTCTTCTTAAGATTCGGATCTCATCGCCGGTAAGCCCCATGGGCTCTTTCCCTTCTTTCCTTGACGGAGGAGCTTTTTGGAATCCGGGAGGAAACGTATATGGGACAACCGCTTCTCCAGCAACATCTTCTTTCTTCAGACCGACATGTTCTTCAAGGTCCCCCTTACTATCGGGGGGATTCCTTGAGAGAATTTCCCAGGCCCCAGCCTCTATGGTTCTTTCTTATTCTCTTTCTAGCATATTGCATCCAGGTTCATCCAGAGGGTGCTTCATAGATAACCTCAAGTCGAATTCAACCTTCTGGTCGCCAACATTAAGGGATAACTTCCCTTTCTTTACATCTATCAGCACCCCAGCGGTGGCCATGAAGGGCCGTCCAAGGATGATGAGAGTATGAGTGTCTTCAGCCATATCCATCACCACGAAGTCTACCGGCACTTGCACTCCACTGATGTCAACAAGCAGGTCGTCTACAATTCCCACCGGATATTTGACTGATCTATCAGCTAGTTGAAGGGTTATACCGGTGGGCTCCAGGTCTCCCATCCCTATCCTCCTGTATAGTGACAGGGGCATTAAACTGACGCTCGCTCCCAAATCCACGAGCGCCCGATGGATCTTCACTTCCCCAATTGAACAAGGAATGGAGAATCTTCCTGGGTCTTTTAGCTTGGGCGGATTCTCTCTCTGAATGAGAGCGCTGCATTCCACCGTTAGAACGACATTTTCCTTCCTGGAACCCCTTGTCACCAAATCCTTTAAAAATTTTGCGTATGAGGGAATTGTCTCAATGGCTTCGAGGAACGGGATCTGCAAGCTCAAATCCTTTACCATAGCTAAAAACTTGCCGTATTTTTCATCAATCTTAGCTCGGGCAAGTCATTGTGGAAAAGGTACAACGGGCTTGAATACTTTGAGGCTCCCTTCCTCGTCATTCTTCTTCTCTTCTTCGGAGACTCCATCTGGAGTCGTAGTCTTTGGTGACGAAGCTCCGTCGTCATTAGATTTTTCAATTGGTCGCTCTACGACCAACAGAGCTTCAGGTTCCTTGGCAGGCACTCTTGTAGGAATTTGTGTCATGCTTCTCAAGACGATAGCGGACACATTCGCATGATCATGTGTTAGTGCCAAAGTCTTGTTCGCCCCCTCGGGTTAACTTCTGGTTGTGGTGGCAATTGATTTTGCGACCTTTGAAGGTTCACCACTTGCAACCCCAACTGGGTTACTTGGTCAGTGAGAGCCCTCTGCCCCATCTCCAGCTTCAAATTGATCTTTTCCTGGTTCGTGATGTGCTGAGTCAAGAGGGACTCAACCGGGGAGATAACACGCAGCTGGCCATATGGCTGCTACTGCTGCTGCATGGGCTGCTGGTTCCTAGGGGGATACTACTGCTACTGCTGATACTGTTGCTGCTATTACCTAGGTGACTGAAATACTTGCTGCTGCTGCTGCATGGGCTACTGATATACTTGTTGCTGCTGTTGCTGTGGCTGCTGATACGATGCCCGGTAGCTCAAATTGGGGTGGTTCTCGTTATTAGGAGAATAAACTGGATTTGAGCTAGTCCGAGGTGGATATGGCGCATTACCCGTCGGGTTGAAGAAAAGCGCACTAGTTTGATCCACCGGTGGTGAAATGTCACCACCCTCGAAGTCTCCCAAGACTTCTGCTTCCACCGTCGATACATGTTGGGTGCCGGCACCACAAGCTCCTACCATGAGCATCGAGATCTGGGTCGATAGCAAAGGGAATTTGCTAGACAACTTGTCGACGTCCTTGACTCTGTGTATTTCTCCAGATCTGGGCGTGGCACGCTCATCGCACCACCGCTCATTGTTCGATGCCATGTTCTCTAAGATGTTCCCGGCATCTTCTTCACTTCTAGACATAAAGGACCCCCACAACCACGACGTCCATTGAAGACTTCAAGTCATCCCTCAATCCGTTATAGAACAGATTAATTATCTGCCACTTGGGAAGCTCGTGATGAGGGCATCTCCGCTGCATTTCTTTGTATCTCGTCCAAGCTTCGTGCAGGGACTCGTGGCTGGCTTGGGAGAAGGAGGAGATCTCACTCCTCAGCTTCATGGTCTTACACGAAGAAAAGAACATAGTCAAGAAGGTATTCGAGAGCTTCTCCCAAGTATTGAAGGTGTTTGGGTCCTTTCCCCTAAGCCACTGCTTGGCCTTATCCCGCAGAGAGAAGGGGAATAGCTTCAGACGGATTGCTTCAGTTGTGACACCATTAATCCAGAATGTGTCATATTTCTCTAAGAAGGAGTCCAGATGTTCAATAGGGCTCTCCATGGGTGCCACAGAGAATTGATCCTGCTGGATCCACGTCACTAAGGACGGCTTGAGCTCGAAACTCTCTGTCGTTATAGCAGGAGGTTGGATAGAGGAGGTGGACCCGATGGATGGCATCGAGTACTCCAGTAGGGACTAATGAGGTGGGGTATTCTTCCCCATGGCTTAATACTCTTCCCTTCTTCTCTTCTCTGCAGCCAGACGCCTCAGAGTGGCGTTTATCTCCGGATCAACAGGAATCAAGACGTCGAGACTCCTTGTATTCTTGCGCATGAAAAGCAACAAACACCCATGAAGCAAGTGTGGGATAGAAACAGATAAAAATAGAAAATAAAAAATTAGAAAATAAAAATGAAAAAGAAGAATGCGAAAATTATCGCGAGATAGGGATATGAGCTAGACTCAAGGGTTCATTGGTCCTAAAATAACAAGCACGTTGCCTCCCCGGCAACGGTGCCATAAAGCTTGACGTCCCCTAGAAGTGAGAATGCAAGTGTGCAATAGGATTGGGGATATCAGATTTAAATATTTATACTGCAAGCGTATGGTGTGGTAGTGTTGCTTGGGAGTCGAACACAGGGAGGCATGATTGTTCTTGTGTCAGAGAGGAACCGGTTCACCCTATGGGTGAGCTAGCCCGAATCGATAGATGGTTTGTCACAAATTGTAGATACGAGGGTTAAACAACATAAATGGAAACCTAGGACTTCGGTTTCCACCCTATCATGTGTTCTCACTATTACGACCGGTGGATAGGACAACGATCGGAAATAGGGTTTAGGGGTGAGACGTTGCCTCTAAAAGTGATACTAGCGTCCCATGGGCCCGATATTCCGGTCGGTGCCTAGTATGATATGCCGGACTACCCTGTTTCAGTCAGTGGGTATTCCCATGTCCATTAACACTGACTGACTCCATGAGCCCTAAGCTCGCAATGATAACTCCCAACATCTCATCCTACCGGTCCCACCTGCAAGGATTTGATGCCTACGCTAAGGGCGTGAGCTATAGCTAGGGAGTCAACCGCCAAGTTTATTCCCCCTTAGCCCAACGGTCAAAGGCGGTCTTTTTCCCACCGATTACAATGAAACACCCCGCGTAACCAATAAATTCCTAATCCCTATCGATTTCCTAGTCATATGGACGCATTAGGGAGAACCCATGAAGGGGTTTCCACCAAAATCCCAGATTTGGGAACTATTCACACAATATAGCTAAAAAGCAATCTAAATGAAAATCGAACGTAGAAATCATAATCATGCAATTGAAACATGGTAGTAGCAATGTTATTAAGACTATATTAAAGTTTGACAAAGATCAGAGAACTTACAGATAACAATAAAATTCCAGCCGTCACAAATAGAGAAAAAGACAGAAAAAATACACAGCTCTCTTTTATGAAAATCTAGTGCAAATATATATAGAAAATGAGGTCACCTGATCGGTTGAAGTATCAACCGATCGGGTGACCTGCTTGATGCTTCGGCTGTGGGCATCAGAAACTTCACCCGCTCGCTTGACCCGATCATTTGGCGCAAGCGGCTCGTTGTTTGAAGAGATGCGTTCATCAGGTGAACCGATCAGTTGAGTAATCAACCGATCGGTTGGAAATACGCCTAAAAGAACATAGACTTCCGTCGATTTGGCACGGTCAGCAGACGTCGGTTGAGCTCTCCGGGTTGTCTGTTGGAAGAATCGGCTACAGATGAACCGATCGGGTGATATGTCACCCGATCGGTTGGAATAGAGCTCCAAATTCCCGTGAACTCTATCGGGATGAACCAGCCATCGAACCGGTCGATTGATCTTCACTTTGCTTCAACTTCCGTCCGGGTTGGACATGTGACGTGCGTTTATATTTCATATGTTCACGCACGTTTTCTTTTGTGTTTTTCCATTGTTTTCCGCCTTCTCGTGTCCGTTTTCTCGTATTTTCTCGTTTTCTTTCACTTCTCTTTGTTTTTGTGTGTTTTCAGGAGATTGCCCATATAGGGGACATATAACGAAGATATCATAAGTTCCCGGAGCAACGGGAGGAGTCACGCCTGATCCGGGGGTCAAACGACGAAGATAGAATCTTTCAGCCCCTCACCCGACCGGTTGGTCACTTCCAACCGATCGGGTGATGCACGTGTACACCACCCGGACACAAGCTGGAGCGGTCAGAAAGTCAACCGGTCAGTTCAGAGAACGGTTCACATGCCCCAACTCTCTGGAATTTGATGCTGAATGCCAACCAATCGGGTGACCTTCACCCGATCGGTTCATCTGTAGCCAATTCTCCGAAGCCAAGACACGGAGAGCTCAACCGATCGGTTCACCCGACGGCGCGAAGATCCAACCGGTCAGCTTCAACCCTCAACCGACCGTGCCATATGACCGGGTGAAGTCCCATGCTGAGCTGTCGAAGAACGAAGCAGATCACCCAATCGGTTGACTTTTCAACCGATCGGGTGATATTGTTTTCTATATATAGGACCCCTAGGTTTTCTAGAAACAGGAGTAGTTATTTTTTGCTGTTTTTTTCTCTCTCTTGACGGCTGTAATTTTCTAGATATTTGTACTTTGTCTGATCTTTACCAAACATTAATATAGTGTTATTTGCATTGCTCTTACTACTTTTCAATCGCCGGATCATGTTTTTAACGGTCGATTTTGATTTAGATTGCTTTTTAGTAAATATGTGTGAGTAGTTCCCAAATCTGGGATTTTGGTGGAAACCCCTTCGTGGGTTCTCCCCGATGCATCCATAGGACTAGGAAATCGATAGGGATTAGGAATCTACCGGTTACGCGGGGTGTTTTATTGTCATCGGCGGGAAAAAGACTGCCTTTGACCGTTGGGCCAAGAGGGAATAAACTTGGCGGTTGACTCCCTAGCCATAGCTCACGCCCTTAGCGTAGACGTCGAATCCTAGCACGCGAGAGAGGCAGGATGAGATGTTGGGAGTTATCGTTGCGAGCTTAGTGCTCTCGGAGTCGGTCAGTGCTAATGGACATGTGAATGCCCACTTCCCGAACCCGGGAAGTCCGGCGTATCATCCTAGGCACCGACCGGAATATCGGGCCCATGTGACGCTGGTACCACTCTTAGAGGCAACGTCTCACCATTAGACCCTAATTCCGATCGCTATCCTACCCGTAGGCCGTATCGGTGAGAATCACACGATAGGGTGGAAACCGAAGTCCCGGGTTTTCCCTTTATATTGTTTATCCCTCGCATTCTATTTTCTGTGACAACCCATCATCCGATTCGGGCTAGCTCACCCATGGGGTGAATCCGATCATTCTTGACACAAGCACAATCACGCCTCCCTGAGTTCGACCCCCAAGCCACAATACAACACCGTGCACTTGCAGTTATAAATATTTAAATCTCATGCCCCCAATTATATATTGCACACATCTGGCATGCAAACGCGGGGGACGTCAACATGCGTGCATCACCCGATCTGTTTGCTGTGCCCAACCGATCGGGTGAGGGCTGAAAAGTGGCAATCTTGGTCGTTTGACCCCCTGGATCACGCGTGACTCCTCCCGTTGCTCCGGGGACTTAATGATATCTTTGTTATGTGTCCCCTACACTGGAAATCTCATGCAAACACACAAAAACATGGAGAAGTGAAAGAAAACTAGAAAACACGAGAAAATGGATACGGGACGGCAAAAAATAACGGAAAAACACAAAGAAGACGTGCGTGAATATATAAAATATACACACACGTCAACCGGTAAGAAGGAAGCTATTCAGGATGGGGATACAGATATTCACGTGGAGCCCGAGTATTGACCACCTTCAGTTGAGATTCTGCAGCCACCTCCACCATTTACTGCGGCTGAGGACCATCCACCGGAGTTTACTGCTCCCACTCAGGGAGAATATTTTACACCCTCGCTATTTACATTTGATTCCCCTCCTATTTTTGATGACTATCCTGTACTGGATTCAGATGTCCCTGACACACCACATTTTCTGTAGGACACATGTGTATATGACCAGGGGTGTGTTGGGACGTATATGAGGAGGACATCGAGGAGTTGTCGGTACCTTGGGATGTGTCCAATGTCGAAGAGCCTGACCACAAGGAAGAGTTACCTAAATAAACTAAGGAGAGCAACGAAAAGACGACATACATAGTGCACTAGAGCAGAGATACAAACTCAGGAAAGTATTGTCAATTAGATTTAATTTCCATTATGTCTGTCGATGATTTTCTTTGGGATTCATATATTATAGGGGAAAAATTTCAGAGACGAACTGATGTAGCTCGTCTCCTTCAGGGTACAGGTGGAATCCTTGGGGAGATGTTCGGGGCCGCATTGCTAGAATCTAATGGAGTCCGTTGCTACACGCACTTGTCGGAGCCACGAAAGGAGCAGTTGGAGCAGTTGCCTGCATCAGCAAAGATACTGGATCCGCCTTTTGCTACAGGTGTAGAATTTTATGTTTTAAATAAAAACGAATCCTCTCGACAGCGAGAGGACTGTATAGGCTTTTTATGCTTTTCTAGTTTAATAAACTCACCCCATATGATGGTTACACAATAATCTTTTGCACCCCACCCTATTCTAGGTTACATTGCCCACCCTTATATCATGGTGCTTACTTTGCCTCTCTTCCCAGTTTTTGTGACCATATGTCCACACCAGGCACCATCTGATATAGCTTCGAGGAGAGAGAAATTATTTTGTTTTATAGCTCCCTATTTTATCGCTGTCCTCTATCCATATCACACACACATTGAGGACAATGTGGCATTTAAGCTTGGAGGAGTGCACAGTGCACTCACTTTGCTTTGTCATGAAACAGACTTTAAAATTTTCTAATGAATCATATTCGCTTCTCTATCTTTTGTCTCATATGCTTCATTTTCTATGAAATATTGTGGATTTATTTTTTTATGAACTTTGATATCTGTTAAATTAGAGTTTAAATTTCTTGATTAGAGTATCATTGTTAATATGTTTTTTCATAGTAGAATCCTTAGTTTCATAACCATATTCCCGAAACAGTTGAGCTAAAAATGAATGAATCATAATCTGAAAATTATTTGATTTTTGCATGATTTGATTGATAATTCTATTGCTTCATGGATGTTTAGTAATTGAAAAGAGATAGGAAAACATCACGCACGACCAAAATGGTGGTAATTAGAATTCCTGAAACCGAGCCATGTCTAGATTCTAAGATTTTTCCTTTTCTTTTGCATATAGCCAAATAAATGATCTTTGATCATGATTTTCATTTCATCGCGTTTACGTGAGTTTGCAAAAATCCCAAAAAAAATAAAAACAATAAAAATCCTAAATAAAAGGTCCTTGGGTTCCTCGTAACCCGATGCCCTAATATCGTTTGATCGGGGATGCATATGCCACTCATTGCACTCCATTGCATTTACGCAAGTTTGCAAGACAAAAAGCAAAAAAATAATAATATCCAAAAGTATAAAAACACAAAGATTTCATATCCTTATCTCCATTTCTATATAGAATAAAGACATGGACAAGGTTGATGGGTTCTAGGAGTCATGAAACGAGCGCAGTGTGGTGATTTCCGTACCTTGATTGAATTCACTAAATCATTCCATGAAGCTTAACAAAACACCATGCATACTTGAAACTATTTGATCATGACATATTTATACTACTTAGAGAATGAGTTGTGGATATTGGATTCATCTATATGAACTTAGTATATTTCATGATAAACCATGATAGGATATAGCTATACTCTCATATTATTTATCGAGTTCATTACATTTGTTGGAATCCACAATATGTTCATTTAAGCGAGACTTAAGCATTTTGTGTGATGTGCATTCCGATTATATATTCGTGTGTGTTCATGTATTCTTGTATACATGGGTTTATATATTTGCTGAGTTTGGATTGAGCCCCTCGACTCCGTCGCATGTCATCACCTCACTTTTCCATGTATTCCTCTGCCAGGTTCGTTTCTTACTAGTCTTCCTCGAGGACAAGTAAGAGTAACGCTTGGGGGATTTTGATGTGTCCATGTTTTCTATGTTTTTATCATGCATTTCCATAGCATTTCGATCGCCCGAAGTTCACATTTTTATATTCTGTTGTGCTTTTCACGATATATTTGATTCTTGCGATGTTTTGTGGATTTTCAGGAACTTCGGCACGATTCAGAGCATTAATGGGTGACGGGCACATATATTGTAAACCGGAGCTCACGTCGCAATGCTCGATGACTCATATGAGATAAGGAAAGAAGAAGGATGAAGAAGGAGAGAAGAGACGGAACAAAGAAAGAGAGAAGGAAAGAAGAGGGCAAAGAATGAAGAGAGGATGAGAGAGTTTCCAGATCGCTCGGTCGAGCATGCCACATGCTCGACTGAGATGTGACCTCATTAGGAAAGGGGAAATTTGCAAGGGGCCTCATGGCCGAGCGACCCACCTCGCTCGACCAAGCGACCTTCTGCAGGCGACCCCCCATTTGGCCTTGGGGCTCTCTGCCTACTATGCTCGGTTGAGCGGCTACCCCGTTCGACCGAGCAACCTCCCTCTTTGACACGCCAAATAAGGGGAAATTCTCTGCCTACTACGCTCGATCGAGCGACATCATTTGCCCAAGCTAGAAGCTGAAGTCCTAAGATTCCGCTCGACCGAGCGACTCACATCGCTCGACCGACCGGCTCCTTCTACAAGCGTCTGACAGGAAGCATGAAGGGATGCGCTCGGCCGAGCAGCTACCCAGCTCGACCGAGCATGTCGTCGGTAGCCTCCAGAAAGGGGATTTTTTCATGGGTTTCAGGGTGAATTTTCAGGAAACCCGCAACTTATTCGATTTTGTATATAAGTAAACTGCTGTTTTTAGATTAGGTTAGGCTTTTATTCACCAGAAAACTCTTGAGCCACCATTGGGGGAGAGAGCTCTTGTGTTGGTTTTCTTCAATTATTTCTTGTTGAATGGTTTGAACTCCTTAATTTTTATAGATTTCGCTTTTGCATTGAATTCTCTGTGTATTGATATTTGTTTTGTTATCCTTGCTTAGTTTTTGATGAACTTCTCTATTGCCCCCATTGTTATGGCTATAATGATGCTAAAGTAGTGTGATCTAGGGATTAGGGACGAACCCTAGGACCCTAGGGATTGGATGTTAGGTTAATCTTAGTTTGACCAATTTAGGGTTGCTATATGGTAGTTTGAACAAGGGTTTTCAGGGATTAGCCTCAGAATTAGAGGATTGCGAAAGTATCTCCACATTCTAGGGAGAATCTCCACGAATCCGATTAGGGCCTAATGGCCGCCTACAGGGCTTATGATTACGAGAGTGACTCGAGTGCTGAGGGTGATTACTAATCCCCAATCTGCTAGTTGGTGACCATGAGAGTAGCCCAACTACTAGAACCAACCGTAGTGTAGCGTCCCAATCCGTAGATCACACGAGTGGATACGAATTGTGATGCGGGAACCAGTGTCAAACGTAATGCATGCATTCCCGTGCGAAGCTGATTGCGAAAGTAGAGCTCCACGTGGTAATGCGTTAAATGAGTAGGAAAACGAAAATTAAGTACTCGTTTCCATCCTCGGATGTGACACTCATACCCTCATCTATCATCCAATGAAGGGACCCTTGGACTGACATCCATGACCGAAAGGCCTAGTAAGGACTCCCAAATGCCCTAGACTTTTTTATTTTGTAAATCCACTTTCGTGACAATCAATTTATACGTGACAACTCCTGACCACACATTCTCACTATTCCAAAAAGCTAAACAATAAACCCCCGCCTCCCTAGAGAATGACAATCTTTATATACTACAACCACCGTGCACTTACGGTGATTCGTACCCATGGGTGTGAGCCCAAAGCGACGAGCACTAAGTCCTTCTGGATTGTCTCTTCTGCTTCGCCTGCTCGACTGAGCAACTGACCCTGCTCATTAGAGCTCAGGGCTCTCCTTTGGCCTAAGAAATGTTGTGTTGCCATGTCCTTCACTCGACTGAGTAGCTCAGCTACTTGGTCCGAGTGAGCTTTGAAACTCGAACTTGGAAAGAAGCTGAAGCTGCTTTGAATCTGCACGGACCGAGTGAACTTATTTCACTCGGCCGAGTTCTAGGGAAAAGTTGTCATGGTTTTGGAGCTTCCATTCTCATTGCCATTTCCTTCGTCCTTCGTCCTCTTCTCCTCCAATATCCTTCTCCACCTCGTCAAGCACCAAGTAGACCATGCATTGATGCTTTGGCAAGCTCAGATGTGTCCATGTCTCTGATTTTCTCTGAAACGCTCCAAAGTTCCTGAAAATTTGCACATCTCCACGAGAATCAAATATATCGTGAAATGCACGATAAAGTATAGAAAAGTGAACTTTGGACGATGGAAATGTTATGAAATTATGCAGTAAAAGTATAGAAAATATGGACACTTCAAAATCCACCAAGCTTACATCTTACTCGTTCTCGAGGAAGAAAAATACGAGGGTCATCGGGAAGTAAAAATAAGAAAATGGAAAAGAACGCAAAGAGGAGAGGATCGCTAGATTATTCTCTCAGATCTCGGGTCGTTCCCCATATATCACAACGTCTCTGAAAATAATTGACATGCTACTATAAATATTTCAAATCTTAAATAAATGAATTCCTTGAGAGTTTAAGATTGAATAAAAGGTATCTCTCTAAAGTCCATACAATTGACCTATAACCACATCATGCGCTTCATATCGTCGAATATACACAACATTGGCAACACACTTTTCAATCAAAAGCCATAACTGAAGCATGGAAATTTCATACTAAGCATGCAACAGAGAATAGAATGGAAGTCAAGACATGCACATACTCATATCAAATCATAGGAAGTCCATGTAACTTAATTGTTTCGCCAAGTTTTAGGATTACCAAACTTTTCCGTTCGTGCACAACTCCACTCTAATGTCATGCTCACTCATTGGTCAAAAGTAAGATTGAATTGAAGTGTCACATCAAAAGAAATTTTTATGGGATATGGGTTTTTGTTTTGGTTTTCCCAAATGTATATGAATTGCTCCAAGAGAAATTTTGAATTTTTCTTTCGAATTTTGAACTTTTGGTTCTTCTTTTTCTTTTTGAATTTTTGCAGGAGCAATGTGATTGTGTTTTTGATTTTTGGCTCCTCTTTGGCGTTTTGAACTTTTTGGAGCAAGCTTTGCTTTTGTAAGGGATTTTGGGATTGGATGTGATAAAGAGAGCTTTGGGGAAGAAATCAAGTGACATGTAGAGAGTATAAGGTATTTCTGGATAAGGAATAGATATAACTCTCGGTTCACTCAAAACTGTGCACAAACAGTTCAGTAAAATAATACATCAACTAAACTCATATATATAAGCATGTGTATTCCTAATATTCTTAACAAGTAGTGAAGTCTAGCAGTAATGTTTTTCAAACACATCAAGCATGCAATAAGAATTCGAATAATAGATAATAACATGGCCTCAAATATGCTAGTGATGCTTGAATCTTGGTGTGTTTCCAATGAAAGCATACTAAACACTACTCTACACATTCAGTTTCAAAAAGCTTCATGCATTTACTTAGAGAGATCCTCAAAAGAAGTTTATTGCAAGTACTTATAAAGCGCAAGATCATGAAATACTCTAAGTAGCATGGAAAGTAAGCATCGTCACGGAGGTGAAAGCAAAAAGAGATAACATCACAGAGTAGTCATCTTGGCAAAAGAAAGAAAAGAAAATAGAGAACATAAAATGAAAACACGCATGCATGCACCCAAAAGAAAAAATATGATGCTAAAAAGGAAAAATCGGGTGAAAATGATGGAAAAGTAAAGCAAAAAATGTAAAATAAGAGAAAAATAAATAAATAGTGATAGTGCTCATCCACCAAGCTAAACACGGCAGTGTCCTCACTGCTGAGAACACGCGTGAAAGATGAAAGATGATGCTAGGGGTGGGTGGGATGGATAAAAATAAAAGAAAATCCTAAAAGAAGAAAAATAAAAGGAAATCCTAACTAATGTCAATGCATGGTCCTAATGCATAATGCAAAAAAAGTATGCATATGATGATATGATATGTATGCAATGGATGTGGTCTCCCCCAAGCTATACGACAATGTGCACTGTGTGTACAGATGGGCACTAGAAAATTAGAGGGGAGAACTAGAGCAAAAAGACAAATCAGACAGTGGCACCACCCACTGGAGGTGGGGATGTGTCCCGTTGCTGTGGACCAGATATAGGATCAGATGGCGGTGTAGAGGGTGCCAGAGGTGGTATATTATGTGCTGCGGGAGGAGCAAAATGAGCAACTGGTGCTGGTGGAGCATGTGGTGCACCTCATGCTCGAAGGATCACTAGAATCTCCCTAATGTCTCGTTGCACTGACTCATGGTGGGTAGCGACTGTCCGTGTGAAGGCAGTGAAGTTACACCTTAGCCCAGTAACCTCAGTCTCACCGCTATCATGCGTGCATTAGTGCTGCGAGAACGACCATGCTGATGCGCATGACTAGGCTCACCCCTCTCTATATGTGTTTGTGCATGTGGTGCACGATGTCCGAGAACAAACTCGGTAGAGAGTGACCTAATAGGGATCTTAGAAGAAATGGATACATGCATAGAAGTGAGATCAAGTGCAGATGTGGTCATGGTAGGTATATCAATACGTACAGATGTCGTGTCGACAGATGTGGTGACAGATACCACGACGCTCTCGGTGAAAACGACTGTAGTAAGCGTAGATACTACATGTATGGACTCGAAAGTGATTGGAATGATAAGGGCGGAGTCCACATGTGTAGATAAGGCAGAGGTAAGGACATCAGAATCAGAAGGCTCGCTAGAAATATGTTCAGTGGTAGGTGCTGGTACGATAGATACAGAAGTGACCTCAGAGGGAGGCAATGAAGATGATAGTGCAGGGATGGTGATTTCAAGGACAGAAGTGGGAAATCCCCCGAAAGTGGAACTCTCAGCTAGTGTGGTGGTGGGTGTGATGGTAGTAGGAGCACTGAAAAAAGTGGGAACAGAGGTGCTCTCTACTGGGGTAGAAGTGGTGGGGACAGATGCTCTCTCATGCTCCTCATCAGAACTAAGTACCCAATCACTATCTCCCTCCTCAGTGGCCTCTCCTCTCGGCTCAAGATCATGAATAGGTGGGATGGTTGTGCCAGTAAGGAGCCAACCCAGGTTGACACGCGCAATACAAGTCAAATCAGGGTGATGGAGGACCATGTGCTGCTCTCAGGTAGGACCTAAAAGATAGATCAAGTGGCACTAATTGTCGGGCCGGATGATATGCATGCGCGTAAGCACGTCAAGCGTCAAGGTGGTGGGCCCGGTCGCTGCCACAAGATCGGTTGGAAGATCGAGGCCTAACATGAGTGCTAGGAAGGTGAAGAAACTACCACAACAAATCTCCATGGAGGTGGCGGATGCAAAAAGTAGGCGGTCGCACTGCCAACGGGCGGTGTCAGATAGGAGGATATGGAGGAGCTGTCATTGTCTTGATGTCTATGGGTCCTGGTCATTCCACAAATATGGAAAAGCTCGACAGTGGAGACGGTACCAGGCTCGGGCTTGTAGAAAATGGTCGTGGCAAGGTGGCAATGAGCAAAGTGGAGGCATAAGTGAATGAAAGAGGATGATTTCAACCTGCTGGGATTGAAATGCGGCAAGCCAACTATTCGTCCCCAGAAGTGATCAGGAGTGAAGGTATATGCATGTGTACCTAGTGAATATGCTAGATTGGTGTCGGTAATGGGAGGCCAACTAAAGAAGACCTGGATTATGGCGTGGGTCATCTCCACGTCACTGTTCAACAACCTGAACATGTTGCCCTGGTCGGTCCTAAAGAGAGAACTCAGCGCCTCGTAGGTGAGGCGTGTTGAGGGATGTGTGCCCTCAGTTCATTTGTATTTAATACAAATGGATTTTTATATTAAAAGGGTATTAATTAAGTCGCAAAGTGTTTGCGATATAAGATTTAGAACTTTAAGGATGTGGGAATTTTGCATATGATGCAAAAGAGAATTAAATATGTCGTAAAATGTTTACGTGAATATTTAATATAATAAACACGAAGAAAATGTTACCTGGAAGATGGGATCATCCCGGTCTAAATCCTGGTTCGAACGACGTTCTAAACAGACTCCAAACGAAGGAAATAGAGCCAAAACAATGAAAATGTCCAAAAAGGAGCATTGCGGGTCGGGCGCGCGCCCGACCCACATGCGCTACCCACACCTGCTCAGGTGGGCAAATGATGTAAAAGTGCCCGCCCGAGCGGGCGGGCACCTGCACCTGCCATATGGGCTGGCGCCCACACCCGCGAGCACTCCGGGCCCCCCGGGCAAGCGGGCAGGCGCCTGCACCCACAGGCGCCCAACCCCCCCGGGCATGCAGGTTGGACCTGCCGGCTTGCTATGGGCGGGCACCCCAAGCGCGTGCAAAATGGGCAATGGGGCCCATCGCGTGGCCCCACCAAATTGGGGTTTGAACCCTATGTGGCTGGGTTTTGTGGCTGCTTGTTTTTTTGCGAAAAACATTGTTTTGGGCCATATTTAGAGCTTCATTTGAGGGGTCAAACGAACTCAGATTGGAGCACCAATTTTTCCTAGGCATTCACCATTCAATCCTATTCGTAACGATGTGTGACATCATTCTTAGAGCTCAACGGTGATGGAGAGAAAATTCGTCTAAGTTTTGCCTTCGTGTACGGCACACTAAATTGATTTTTTTTCTCCAAATAGTTTAGTCCTACATCTATAATTGAGAAAGAGGAGGGGTCAGCCGCCTATATAACTAGGGGCCTACTCCCCTCATTGAAACTCTTCCCAAAATCCAGATCTGAGTAGCTCCATTAAACTTGAGCAAGCTTGGATCTAACTTTAAATTTAATATTCCCACTTCTACCTAAATTCTTTCTTACTCCTCATCGTGCTCTAGCAAAGCTACAAAGAAGTTCGGATCGGATCTGAATTCTTGACGAAGGATCCACTCAAGGTAAAACTTTCTTCGACACGTGGTTGGCTCGGTGACAAGGGTGTTAATCGCCTCAGGACGCGGTGCGGTTTGGCTCGGTACGAGGTGCAGCTGGGGACGTGGTTCGGCTTAGGAGAAGGGGCATGGGGCATCGCTTCGGAGTCAAAGAAATGTTGCTGAAAACAACATTTCGTATTATGCAAAAACAAAGTAAAATTTATGTGTTTTATTAACATGTGTTTATAATTGCAAATGTTTGCTAGATATATCTTTAGGGGTTGATCGGGCCCAACCCCGGGATAGTAGTGATTCTGGCTAGGGTTTGTTCTCTTTAGGGATAGACTTAAAACAGTTTTAAGTTGTTTTCTACTGGTGTTATGTTTTTCGTCGTTCGTCTGACTTAGGCGGGACATGGATTTTATAGCCCTAAGGACCCAAAAAAACTATCAGTTGTATCAGTGTCAGTCTACTTGATCTATGTTTTGCAATTATAAAATGTATGTGATACAACATGTTTCTCCATGAGATTGAGGTTGTTAATTAAACTATTTAAATAGTCATTTCCATGTTATGTTTTTATTTTCTAAAATTGTTTTGAAAATTAGATTTAATTTTTAAAATCATGTGATAATTTTAATAATTAGATCTTTGAAATTATATGATAATTTTTAATGTAACTTAAACTTATGAGATAAATTTTAAGTTGCATGTTTAGCTAATATTTATGAGATAAATTTTAGTTGATCTGTCATCATTCTAAATTGTTTAGTTGATAATGGTTATATTAGTTCTTGTTGATTATGTGATAATTCAAGAAAAACTATTAGGATAGCCACAAAAACATACAGAAAATTATAAGATAATTTTTGATGGGCATGCTATGATTTAAAAATGTTGCAACATATTAAACACGTAATACATGATTAGGGTAGCCCTCTCCCATAATTATTATTTTAATTTTTCTAATAATAATTTTGAAATAAGGCTATGATTTAAATTGTTGCAACTTGGACTTTAAATGCCTAATACATGATTAGGATAGCACCTTAAACATCCTTATAGTTGATAAGGACATTAATAAAAGTTATTAACCAATCCTAATAATTTCGAATTTTAGGATTCAACTAGTTGATAGGATTAACTAGGTTTAATGAAGCCATTTCTAGTCGATGTCACACATATGAACAATTAGTATCCTTCAATGGACCATGATCTGGTCTAGTGTTTTTTTGACTAGTGTTGTGGATCACCCTTGGTCGAATTGAGATAGTGATCATGGCCTAGCATAATCCCTGGCCATGTTCCGATGGACCTCAAGGATTTGAATTATGATTATATGAAACCATTGATTACATCTAGTCAAATACGTTAAAAATATTCTTCAAGGTTAGTTGTAGCCCTCCTTGTTTTTTGATTAGGGGACTAAACGATGCCTGTCATGGTTGATGAGTCTCCTTAAGATATGACATGTCCTCTTTAAGAAACCAACTCCATCATACATGAGATGTAGTCTGGTATTAACCCAAACCGTGCGTCGGGTCTCCTCGAGAATCGTTGTAAGTTAATATTAGACATGAAAACAAGGGTTTGACTAGACTAGTCATTATGGTTTTTTGAGTCTCCTCAAGATCATAAGCAACAAGGGGTAAAAAACCAATATGGAGTCACATGTGATGTGATTGATGATGAGTTTATCTACCAACTGTAGAGTCGATCATCTTGTTGAGTCTCCTCAAGGTTGTGAAGCTCAGGGTGGTTGGGTCCATCTCCCATTACATAACTATATTCGTTCATCTATATGGCTAAATATGATCACAAAAATAGTGGGAGGATATAGTTGAATAAAAACCATTTTAACTATATTTAAAAATCATGAATATATGCTAAACTAGGGTAATTCTATGTTTTACTGAAGTGTAATCCAAATCGTAATATCCTTAAAAGAAACAAGTCAGCTGTATAGAATGATTGGTTAAGGAATATTTGATAAACCAAACTATGTTCTCACTAATATTAAAGTGTCCTTCCTAGCACTGAGTTAAGGACAATGATTTCCTTAAGCTCTAAAGTCTAACACAATAAAAACATGCTACTTAATACTTGCCTCTATGAGTAGGGGCAGCTTGAACATACGGATGTTCAAAGCATGTTTCTCCATACAACTTGTTGAGTTTACTCAAGGTTATAGAAAACATTTTCAATCCGTAAGGTTCGAAACTTCAATCAAACTGTTTGACTCGAAGAATAGTGTAAGAGTGGTGCAAAATCCAAAGTAGATCTTGAGACGAACAACTAGTTGAGTCTCCTCAAGGTTGTAAAGCTCAAGTGTTTAGATGCGTGAGTTGCTTGCATATCTAATATTTGTGTTAGGACAAGAAATGTCTTAATGTTATTTAGAAAGGAGAAGGCACTAAGAAAAATTCATTGAGAAAGAATATTTGGTCTATCATAAGACAATGAATAGTAGGAGGAACTGAAAATGAGTCATGTTTGATGCCTAAAATTTCAGAATAATTGTTATACAAAGGAAAATATAGTATCACATATTGGCTAATGAACAAAAGTTGTCGTTAGGCCATATTGGACGTATATCACACTTGGCGAATGTCGTCACATTACTTTAGAATAAATATTTTGAAGTGATTATTTTGTATAACGATGTTGTATTAAGAGTTAATATATGAATGCACAAGTTAGTAACAAAACTTATCTATGACAAAATAAACTAGGCCGTACCAAAGAGACAATGCTCGACAAGTCACATAAAGAGGAGTCTCTCGACCTCTCGTATTTTGAGTCGAAAGACACTCGTAAATCTTGTCTCAAATGTATGATGGCCAAAATGCCTTCTGTAGGACCGTGTGAGAATGAGTTAGAGAACTAATGGTCGCATACATACAGATGTATCCGGACCCAAGTCTTAATTAGCCAGGATATGGTGTTCTTATTTTATTTAGACACGTGCTCTTGATGAAACACACGTCTGATGAAATAGAGTACAAAATGACAGAACTATTTGAATCACTTCGATTGGATCGAAGAGGCGAATATGTTGCAATGTAATTCTTGCGTAATTAAAAGAGAATGAGATTTTCTCTCAGGTCAAGTCTCACAACACCTCGGTGTGTTGGATAGCATGAATCGCACTATGTTAGACTTGGTGCGATATATAGCTAGTGACTCTGAGTTACAATCCTCTTTTTGGGTTAAGCCCCAAACAATAATACCTAGGATCTTGATAAGATTATGTTAGAACCTTATAAATATAATATTCCTCAAATTTATCATTAGAAAGTCATAGGTTTACTCGAGCCTTGTGAGATGAAGGAGTCGAGTAAAACATCATAGTTGATGATGGCCTAGTCAACTTCCAAGAATCCATTCGTTGTAGGGAATCTGATAAATAGTTTGATGCAATCCAAAAAAGTTTCTTACACGTAAATAATGTATGGACCTTAGAATACGTGTCCAAAGGAAGTGTTCGCTTTGGCTGCAAGTGAAATTTCATGACAGAAGATTGGTGCAGAAGGAAAATAGGGAAGTACAAGTTGTGCTGGTTGAGAACGGTTATCATCAGAACTCTAATAAACGGGTTACGATGAAATTTTCTCGCCAATAGATGTATACAGGTCTATTCGGATTAGACTCGATATCAATGCTCATGATGACCATGAATACTAGAATATGTTTGTTTTCTGCATATGATTTAGAAGGACAAACTTTTAAATTTTTCAAGATCGGTGGGAGCGTATAAAAGGCATGCGACACATCAAGGAGCAGGAACATATGTTTAGACACAGTGGTCAAAGAGTTTGACACTTAATCAGAAATGACTATGAACCGTGCAGATGACTAGTGACTATTTTGGATTATTCTCGTAGAAGACGATAATCTGGATGAGATCCAAGCAAGACAATTTTTTTGAATTCCAATAGAACAAAGAAATGATTTGGATGAGATTCAAATCTGTGATCTAGTAGAAACATAGAACCCCTTAAGTCTATACTGAGGACGGTTTAGCAAATCCACTCACGAAGACTCTACCATATAAAGTCTAGAGAGACTTATGTGTAAAAGCAGTATGAGATACCGGGATAAATGGGCATGAGTACAAGTGGGTGATGTTGAGAGTTGGGTATGCCCTCAAGGCAATTCATCCCTATGTATGTATACAAACATCTTGTTCGTAATTACAATAAGCTGTTTGGTAAGAATTTATCTAAGTTAATAATAGTGTAGTCTTCATTAGAACTTAGTTATAGTCATGAGACTTAATGCGAGGTCAAACATGTCTCAAGATGGACATCTCGATTATGGAGAAGTATTTGACCGATTGTAGCATTGGTCAAAAACTGTGCGTGGTCATAGATGTTTCGAGAAAAGGATATCGATACATCGGATAGACCTTGTGTCTTTGTCTTCACTATAGAGTGGTCACGATGATCTCATGGTCGTTTAACTTGGCGAAGTCGATGAAAAGACACATGTGATCATTGGAGAATGAGTTCATCGAATGACCCAACGATGGCTATAAAATGGTTAACGTTGACTAATCTGTCAATGATAACTCTCGGTGATGATAGGTAAGTTGGTCCTCAGACTTGAGGTCATTGAACGAACCTGCATGTGAAATGTGTCACTAAGATCTCTAATCTAGTCTTGGGGCAAGCCCCATTGAAAGGTTTTTGGTTGGGTGAAATTTGAAGCGTATGAGTAGAATAAAGACCAAGATAGGGTTCGTCTCTCCCGGTCAAGGGGAGTTAGTGTCGCACGTGTTAGTTCGATCTATAGTAAAAAACACTGGCCAGAGTATGTTTGTCACGCACCGCTCTCCCAAGTACGGGAGGCATAGCTGACGAGGTTGCCGTAGTATTCACACTCAGGCTCGAGCCCTCTTATCTAAATACTACTGGACATTTTTTGTGGTTAACTTAATTAAATAGCAGGCCACTGCAACAACACTGGAATAGTACATAGAGAAAAGTAAAGTGCTCCAAAAAGAAATAAAACTCGCAGTACTGAAAGAAAAGTAACAACACAGAAGTTACATTACATTACATTTATACAATGTTCTTATACATACAACAGCTGTACAAGGAGGGTACAAAAGTGGGGTACAACAAAAAGAAGAAACCTCCAAACCAAAAAAAGTGCAAAGGGTCCACACCCGGTACAACACACCCACTAGTCTAACCCCGTGAAGTCCAACTGTACAAAGTCGCTCGTAGGCTCTACCTCAGCTGTACTGGCACCGGTCTCTGACTCCGGAACCCTCACAGTCTGCTCGGGTCACGCACCTGAAAACCACAAGTTGGGACACGTCAACGCGTGACCCAGTAGAGACTCCTAACCCTTTAGTAGGACCCAGTTTTAGAATTGGTCTCCCTAACTAGTCAATTATCTAGGGGGTCACATCAACTACAGAAATAATGCAGAAATTACGGAACAGAACATAAGTATTGGAAATAAATAAAAGTAAACAGAACTGAAGTACAATTACTGATTAAATTAATTAAAATTAAACATTGTTTCTGATTTGGAACCCTGGTAAACCGTAGGACGCTAAGGAAGCGGACTTCACCCAGGGTGGGTGAAATAGTGGAACCACTCCAGCGACACGTGCACGGGAGGGGCCTCTCGTAACTCCGTACCCGAACGGGGCAAGGTACAAGAGCGAGACTCATCTAGGTTTTTCTTGGAACCAACGGAGAAATCCATCATTTACCGTCATGGTGCAACACGAGTGCACCAGTGGCCTCTCTAACCCTCTCAAACTCCCCCTTTCGGGAGTGACACATCGGGTGAGATACGAAATTACTGTCAGCTCCTTAACCCCTAAAATTTACCTGTGTCCCCCCAAACCCACATCCGGAGTCTCATGAATTTCAAAATGGAACGAGCACTCCCGATGTCAAATTCTCTGCCTCACTCTCAGTTTTTAGTACAAATTAACATATCCTCATGGAATCGTTAGCGGTCTTAACTACCGCTTACACATCAACTTTACACAATTTCCCATAATCATCATTAATTTCCAATGTGTAACATTTCATGAAACATCCACATAAATACATATATCAAGTGCACACTAATGAGAGCATAATGAACATAAACAAATTTAACTTAAAACAAAAATACACAATGACAATTTCTTAGCAAGATTAACACATGAATATGTCTAAACTGTCACAGCAGAAAGAATGCTACTTTAGACCTATCTACAGTCAGATTTAGCTTCTGGTCCATCTTCAAAGTTGTAGATAATTTTCTGCAGTTTTCCGTAGTATCCTAAATTGTATTTTTAGGATTTTTATACTATTTTCTACGATTTTTCTATGTTGATGTCATGTGCAAAGAAAAATTCCAGCAATGAATTTTCTAACCAAATTTAGCTTCTAACATGGTTGGATGCCACTATTATTATAACTACACTAGCATGATAACTAAGGTTACAACATAGCATAATCTTATAAATTTTGAGTATAAAAACATAATGAAAACAAACATACTAACATTATTACTTAAGGTACAACATGCTACCAAATTAAAGTAACCAACATGGAAAAAAATTACCACGGCATAGGTCCTAGTATTACTTACAAAGCATGATTTCTACACTAAATTTTTTCATATAACATGCTAACATAAATTGAATCCCTAGTCCTAAAACTAAATCCTACTAAAAGTGATAGGAATTTCTACCTCCAAAAAGTCCACCAAATTTTTTCTTTGGCCCTTCTTATTTCCTTGATGAAATTGGGCCTTCTCCAAATTCCTTCCATCAAGCTCCTAACTAGCCTTCAAAAATTGGATTTTGGTGTAATTTTGAGGGGAATTTGGTATTTAGAATGATGAGGAACAAGGGGTTGTTCTTGGTGGTCGAGTGGGTGGTGCTTGGGGTGGTGATGGGAGGAGGGAGATGAAGCAAAAGGGGGATGAAAGATGAGAAATTTTTTTGGCCTAGTTGAAATAAAAGAGAGTGAGGTGTTTTTTTTCTTGATTTTGTGTTTATTTTTTATATTTGGTGTTCTCCCAAAAATCCTCATCCACACAATAGTCAAAGGGGTAAGCCATGTGTTATCTTTTTACCATGCAAGATGACACATAACTAGCTAATGTGTCATGGTTAAATTTTTTAGAATTTGTATTTTTTAGAAAAATAGAAATGCAAGAGGAAATACATCATACCTCTTTTAATACATGGTATTTCATCCAGTACTCTTATTTACTAATACCAAATGATGAGTTTAAAATCTTTTAAAAATAATTCCTACAACAAATAATTAAAAGAAAAATACTAGAATACTCCCAAAAATTATACGTACGTATTTACGCCAACATACATATCAATACACGGAATTGAAATTGGGGTCATTACATCCTACCCCTCTTAAAATAAATTCTGTCATCGGAATTTCAAATTAAGGTACAAAAACTTTTATACACCACATCATTTAACAACAACAAAATTACATCAGACAAACAAGTGAGGGTACTTCTTTCTCATCTCATCCTCAAGTTTCTAGGTAGACTCTCTTGGTGACTCTCGATGCCACATAACCCTCACCAGATTGATGGACTTCTTCCTCAGCATCTTCTGCCTTCAGTTTACAATGGCCACAGGTTGCTGGTCATATGTCAAGTCTGGTCGCACTTCAATCTCCAAGAAGTTGACGACATGATCAGGATTCCCAATACATCTCCGGAGTTGCGATATGTGAAACACATTATGTACTCCTTCAAGAGATGTTGGCAAGGCAAATCTATAAGTCACTTCTCCAACACGAGCTAAGACTTTGAAAGGTCCAATATATCTTGGGCTCAGCTTCCCTCGTCTTCCAAAACAAATCAGCCCTCATGTCGGTGAGATCTTTAAAAAACTAAATCACCTGGCTGAAACTCTAAGTGTCGACTCTTCGCATCTGCCCAGTGCTTATAACGGTTTTGGGCTATGCATAGATTATCTCTGATGACTCTCACGACATCCACAGTTTCTGCGATCATATCTGGGCCCAACAATTCACGATCTCTAACATCATCCCAACTAAGAGGAGATCGGCACTTCCTCCCATACAGAGCTGCAAATGGCGCCAAGCCTATACTGGCTTGAAAACTATTATTTTAAGTGAACTCTACCAGATGTAGATGTTCGTCCCAATATCCCTTGAAATCCAGCGTGCACGCCCTCAGCATATCTTTCAGAATCTGAATTGTCCTCTCCGACTGACTGTCTATGTGTGGATAATATGCAGTGCTGAAACTCATTTGAGTTCCCAAGCTAGCCTACAGACTTCTCCAAAAGTGTGATGTGAATCTAGTGTCACGATCGGAGACTATGCATATAGGCACTCCGTGAAGCCTCACGATTTCCTGCATACATGACTTAATCAGAATCTAGACTAACAATAAAACAGATAGAGATATAAAACAGAATTCTCACCTCCATATATCTCTTAGCAAGATGGTCTGTCGACTGGCCCACTAGAAAAGGTATAAAGTGAGCTAATTTGGACAATCGGTCAACGATTACCCAAATAGCATCATTTTCTCGAGGAGTGCAAGGTAACCCAATTACGAAGTCCATCGTCACATATTGCCACTTCCACTCAGGAATCGGAAGATGCGACAGAAGCCCTGTCGTTCTCTGATGCTCGGCCTTGACTTGCTGACCTTTTAAACATGAAGCTACACTCCTAGCCACACTACGCTTCATGTCGTGCCACCAAAAATGTTGTCGCAGATCACGATACATTTTGGTGCCTCCAGGATGGATAAAATAAGATAAGCTAGGAGCCTCTCTCAATAATTCATCTCAAATGTCACCTGATGGCACACAAATTCTGCTCCCAAAACGTAGAGACCCATCTTCATGAATACAGAAATCATTACGAAGTCCAGCCTCAGTCTGCTCTCGGATCTTCTTCAATTTCCTATCTCCAGACTAAGCTACCTTAATCCTTTCAGTCAAATCAGATTGAACTTGCAAATTCATCATCACTGCTGATGTACCAGGTAAGACAACTTCAATCTCCATCTGTCGAATATCACCCCAAAGTTCTCTATGTGCCGTCAACATCATCACTGCCGACATGCGACTAAGAGCATCAGGCACTATGTTGACTTTCCCAGGGTGATACTGAAGGTCCACATCATAATCAGCCATCAACTCAAGCCATCTACGCTGCCTCATATTTAGCTCTTTCTGAGTGAACACATACTTCAAACTTTTGTGATTTGTGTATATCTTTTCACGTTGACCCAGAAGAAAATGCCTCCACAGCTTCGATGTAAATACCATTGCAACTAACTCCAAATCATGCGTAGGATAGTTCCTCTCATAAGTCTTCAACAATCTAGAAGCATAGGCTACTACCCTACCATGCTGATGAAGAACACATCCCAATTCTCTGCCTAACACATCACAGAAAATCTCATATCCACCTGAACGATCTGGAATCACCAGGATAGGTGCAATGATCAATCTATGCTTCAGTTCATCAAATGCTCCCTGACATTCCTCTTACCAATTGTAAGTAACATTCTGTTTGGTTAGATGAGTCATCGGTACAGCGATCTTAGAGAAATCCTTGATGAACTTCTTGTAGTACCCAGCTAATCCCAAGAAACTTTTGATCTCTGTAACTGACTTAGGAACTGGCCACTTCTCCACTGCAGCAAACTTCTCTAGATCTACAACTATCCCATCTCCAGATACAAGATGTCCAAGAAAAGAAACTTTGGTCAGCCAGAACTGACACTTGCTATAGTTAGCATATAACTGGTGCTGCCTCAGAGTTTCCAAGACTATCATCAGATGCTCTGCATGATCTTCCTCTGACATTGAGTACACCAAAATATCATCAATGAAGACGACCACAAACTTATCCAAGTACTCATAGAAGACTTGGTTCATCAATCTCATGAATGTGGCTGGTGCATTAGTAACGCCGAAAGGCATCACTAAGAACTCATAATGACCATACCAGGTACGAAATGCAGTCTTCGGAATATTTGATCCGCTAAACTTCACCTGGTGATACCCACTTCTCAAATCCAGCTTCAAATATACACGCGATACACATAACTGATGAAGATGTCATCAATCCTAGGAAGAGGATACTTGTTCTTCACAGTAACCTTATTCAATTCCCGATAGTCGATGCACATCCTTCGAGATCCATCTTTTTTATTCACCAAAAGCACTGGCACACCCCATGGCAAAACACTTGGTTGAATAAGACCATGCTCTGACAAATCCTTCAACTGACTACGAAGCTCTGCTAATTCTGGAGGAGCCATAAGTATGGAGCCTTTGCAATCGGTTGAGTGTCTGGAATCAGATTGATGGTGAACTTCAAAGATCTATCTAGAGGAAGTCCATAGATATCGTCTGGAAAGACATCAAGAAAATCCCAGACTACCCTCAGCAATACAAGTTCAGTTTCCATCTCCAGCATCACTTCCACTAGGCTGGCCTTAAACTTCAACGATCCAAGGAAACTACTACAACTAAGAAATTCAAACTCTGGATGATCAGGAATCTGAGATACTATCTTCCTAAGTCTACAATCTATAGTATAATAAAACGTCCCTAGCCAATCCATCCCAAACACTGCTTCAAAATGAGGCATCTCCATAACTAAGAAATCTGTATACAGTCTACGTCTACAAATATCTACAAGACACTATCGGTATCCTGAAGAACTACAGATCACTCCACTCCATGTATGGGTATTCCAACTAGAAGCAAATGAATCTACCACTAATGAATTCCTAGTCACAAACTGTTAGGACATGAAGCAATGGGATGCTCCTGCATCGAAAAGTGACAAGGCAGGGAAAGAAGCAATTCTAAAAACACCTAAGAGAATAAACGTAACTAACATAAGAGTTTAAACATTCTACTCATAGCAACAAATATAACATACTATAATAGAAATAAGAAAGCATTCATCACTGAAAAGAAATAAATAGGTACCAGTGATAACTCGACCGGTGTCCTCTGCCTCAACAACTGACATGGTAAAAGCCTGATGCCTCAGTGCCGCTATCCTGGGGGTCTGTTGCTGCTAGGGAGGTCTAGGTGATCCTCTCAGAGTCACTGTACCAGGTGGTGGTGGTGGTGGTGGTGGAGCCTTTGTGGAGCCGGTGGAAGGGTCCTCTGCTGCATAAGCCGGACTGCCACCGGTGCCACTGAACCTGAAGTGTGCCCCTGTTGAGGACACTGCCTACTGATGTGTCCTGGCTAACCACATGTAAAACACCGCCCATCCCTAAAAATCCAATTCTGCTGCTCATGCCCAGATTTCCCACAAAATTTGTAAGACAATCGTCGCTGTGGTGCTGGTGGAGCTCCAGGCCTCCGAAACTGAGTGGTCTGAGTAGGCCTCGGGAAACTCCTCTTTTGACCTGTAGGGCTCTTCTCTGCTGCTACTGGACCTCTACCCACAATCTTCAGATGCGTCTTATGCATCCTGGCTGCCTCCAACACGGCACTATATGTAAGCAGCACCTGGATCGACATCGCTGCGCTGAACTTAGGATACAACCCCATCCTAAATCGTCTAGCTCTGGTGGCCTCTGACTGCACCAACTCTGGAGCGAACTTGCTCAATAGGGAAAACTCTGCATCATAAGCATCCACGCTCTGTCGTCCCTGTGTCTGGTGCTCGAACCTCAAACGAAGCTCATCCTTCTTCGTCTCTGGAAGGAACTGAGCTTCAAAAAGCTCTCTAAACTTTTCTCATGGGATCGGCTTCGTCAAATGTAGCACATGAGCATCCCACCAATCTTGCACCTGATGAGTCAGCTCCCTCTTCGCGGCATCCATCCATATATCTCTCGGGTATCCTATAGCCTCTAGGTCATCCTCAGAATGCCTAATGCACTCGTCCACCTCCATAGGACTCTCCTTAACCGAAAAGGACTTCGGGTGCAAAGCTCTGAACTGCCTGATACCCACATGCTTTGGTGGCGCACCACTAGCCACCTTATCATCCATATGCTGCATATGCTCCAGAATCCCTATCAGAATCTTCCCCATCAAGGAGGCCTCAGATGATGCAGCATTAGAAGCAGGGGTCCTATTCTCGGATGATCCATTTCCCCAATCCAGTCTGCAAGAATGAATAGGGAAAACAATGTTCAGTACCAAAATTGCAGATTATAATGTTGGAGCTTTACTTGTACTATTCTTACGTGTATCGCAGTGCGAGCTGACCTGCATGGGCCACCACCAAAACCTGTCACGCCCCACTCTTCCAAGTACGGGAGGCGGAGCTGACTAGGCCACCGTAGTATTCAGACTCAGGCTCGAGCCCTCTTATCTAAATACCACTAGGAATTTTTTTTGTGGTTAACTTAATTAAATAGCAGGCCATGACGTGTCCCCGCCGCGCAGGCGGTGGTGAACCGCGTGGCAGGGGGTTCTGGTTTAGATATTTGTAACCGCAAGCGCACGGTGTTGTAGTGTGGCTTAGGGGTCGAACACAAGGAGGCTAGGATGTGCTTGTGTCAAGGAGGACCAAAATCACCCCGTGGGCGAGCTAGCCCGAATCGGTTGATGGTTGTCACGAAAAGTAACGCAAGGTATGAATAATAAGAAAATAAACCCGGGACTTTGGTTTCCACTCCAACGAGCGACTCTCGCCGATGCGGCCTGTGGGTAGGATAACGATCGGAATTAGGGTCTAATGGTGAGACGTTGCCTCCGAAAGTGGTACCGGCGTCCCATGGGCCCGATATTCTGATCGGTGCCCAGGATGTTACACCGGACTTCCCGGATTCGATCAGTGGGCACTCCCGTGTCCATTAACACTGATCGATTTCGGGAGCACTAAGTTCGCAACGATAACTCCCAACATCTCATCCTGTCGCTCCCGCGCGCTAGGATTCGGCGTCTACGCTAAGGGCGTGAGCTATGGCTAGGGAGTCAACCGCCAAGTTTATTACCCCTTGGCCCAACGGTCAAAGGCGGTCTTTTTCCCGCCGATGACAATAAAACACCCCGCGTAACCGTTAGATTCCTAATCCCTATCGAATTTCTAACCCTATGGACGCATCGGGAAGAGCCCCCGAAGGGGTTTCCACCAAAATCCCAGATTTGGGAACTACTCACAAAAATTCATTAAAAAGCGATCTAAACGAAAATGAACAGTTGAAATCATAATCAGACGATTGGAATGCGAAGGTAGTAGAGCAAATAAGATAATACTAAAGTTTGAGAAAGATCCAAAAACTTACAAAGGAACAGTAATTACAGCCGTCACAATAGGAGAAAACAGTAAAAACTAGCAGCTCCCCGTTTCTGGAACCCTAGGGGTTCTATTTATAGGCTCTCGCATCACCCGATAGGTTGACAAGTCAACCGATCGGGTGATCCGTTACAAATAATAACAGAAAACGGCGAACTTTCACCCAGTCAAATGAACCGGTCGGTTGAGTTCTTGGAGTGACCGGTTGGATCTTGGCGCCATCGGGTGAAGTGATCGGTTGGGTGCCCGTGTCTTCGGCTCTTCAGCATCAGCTACATATGAACCGATCGGGTGAGAGTCACCCGATCGGTTGGAATTTGGCTCGAGAAGACAGAGAGTTGGCCCCAGTTGAACCGGCCTGTGAACCGGTCGGGTGACTTTCACTTGAGCTCCGGCTGAGACCGGGTGGTGCACGCGTGCATCACCCGATCGGTTGGAGACGACCAACCGACCGGGTGAGGGGCTGAAAGATGTATTCTTCGTCGTTTGACCCCCTGGATCACGCGTGACTCCTCCCGTTGCTCCGGGGACACATGATATCATCGTTAAATGTACCCTACGTGGCAATCTCCTGCAAACATGGAGAAACAAAGAAAAGTGAAAGAAAACGAGAAAATACGAGAAAACGAATAAAAGACGGCGGAAAATACGGAGAAACACAAAAGAAAACGTGCGTGAATATATGAAATATAAACGCACGTCAAAATCCCCCAAGCTGAACTCTTCCTCGTCCTCGAGGAAGACGAGTGAGAGTAGGAGCTTGGAGGGGAAAAATAGAGAGAAAGAGAGAAAAAGAAAACTCTATATCCTAGATCGTCCGTCAGAGCCAACAAAATCAAAAACGACACACCAAGCAAGCAAACGTCAAATCACATCACTAAACCTAGGAAAACGAGTCCCAATAAGTGTCGTGGGCCCACGCGGTGAAGCGCGTGTGAGTGCGGTCGTGTGCTAGCAAATGGTGTCGCTTTCTACAATGTGCTATGAGCTCATATACGCAAATCCAGGAAATGACCCAAATACCGATTCAAATTTGAAATTGCGGTGAATATTAGTTTGAGCATGCATGAGAAGAGTATAAGAAGTGAAACGTATCATGCATCGGGGATTCCACAACTAGGGTTAAGGAAATCACGCCACTATAGCCTACATACTAGCTAAAAAGTTTCTAAGCCAAGTGTTTTCGAAAACGATGGGGGTAGAGATGATGTGGAGTAGAACGCTCGGTGCAAATTCTCGCCTTCCCTTTATTCTCGTTAGATAGGATAAATATTCACACTAGAAATTTTTGGGTTTTGGGTATTTGTATTTTTTTGGCTTTTTGGCTATACAAAATTTTTCTTTTCTTTTCTTTTTGGGTTTTTCTTTTCTTTTCTCTTTTTTTTGGATTTTTGGGTTTTTTGGCTATACACATGTGTACTCTCCCAAGTGGGAGAACGGTACACGACGAGGGGATTTGCACCAAGTAAAACAAAAAAGAAGTCGAAATCTAAACACTTGGGCAAAGGAAACTATTCTCGCTAAATAGAGCATAGGCTAAATGGGTTATCCTAGTCCTTAATTGTGGAATCCCGACGCATGCGAATTGAAATATACGATATGAGTATAGCATGCATATAGTAGAAGCAAATACCGCATATTCAAATCGAAGCATGATAATCTAGGGGTCATTCCTGGACAGGTATATAAAGTAAAATCACAAAGTAGAAGCACACCAAATAGCTAGGCACGATGCACGACTCACAAAAAGCTGAGTGGACCCACGATGCGTGAAATGCAAGAGGACTCGAAATCCTAGGGTCAGTGAGTGTGATTATCGATGCCATGCTAGGTGTGTGTGATTTCGTGGCGATTCATCATAGGGTTCATCTCTAGGAGAAAGAGATAAAAAGAAGAGAAGAGAAAAAAGAAAAAAATAAAAAACACGATGAAAACGACACGAAAACGAAAAAGAAGGACTTAAATGATGCACACAGTGCGACTCCCCCAAGCTGAAGTTTGCATTGCCCTCAATGCAATATGAGTGAGTATGGGAGGGCAATGAAGATGGGGAGAATACGCACCGACACAAAAAAAATGAAAACGAGAAAACCACAGAGATGAAACTGAAAATAAAGAAAGATCAAGATCAAAATCAAACGACACGAAAATAGAAATAAAACCACACGACACGACACTCAAAAGGGGAAAAACAAGCACACACACAAAAATGAGAAAAACAACAAAACACGACAACACACCAAAATAGACGTCCCCCAAGCTTGACATGACAGTGCTGGCAAATAAAATGTGATCGTGAAATGCAGAGATATGCAAGGGGGAGTCAAAAACAAATAAGGTGAAATCAGAAAGCAGGAGAAGGTGAGTCCTCGTCCTCCTCGGAAGAGGGTGTGACTGGGTGGTCGGGGGAGGCTGGGGGTGTGCGGAGAAGTGGGGAACGAGGTGGAGGAAAAGGGGCAGCGGTGGTGTGAACGATAGAAGGAGTGTCGGTGGAGGTGGGTGGTGGTGGTTGGACGGCGATCAAGGCGGTGGTGAGAGGAAAAGAAAATGGGGGAAGAAGATGTGGTGGTGACTGTAGTGGGTGGTGGTGGGAGAGATCTGGAGCGCACCGGCAATTTCCTCCGACGCACGTATGCAGTGATGGAGGAGGAGGGAGGGGGTAGGGTGGGTGCGATGGAAGTGGTCGGGAGGGGGGAAGTGGATACCGGGATGGGAATAGATGAGGGAGGAGAAGAATGTGGTGAGGGAGGTGATGGATGTGGGGATGTGTGGGAGGGTGTAGGAGAAGATCGTCGAGGTGGTGAAGGTGGAGGGGGACCGTGGATGTGAGTGAGAAGGTGAAGAATGGCGGCCACGTTCCTCTCAAGTGCGAGGAAATGTGGGTGAGTGAGAAAAGAGGACGGTGATGGGTCCGAGGAGGCAGAGGACATGGCGAGCTCATGAAGGGCAGCGACCTCCCTTTCAAGACCAAGACGGGCAGAGACCTGGCGGCGACCAAAAGATGTAGACTGACGTGAGGCAGAAGTGGTGCCGCCAGGTAAGGTGGAAGCGGTGCCGGCGGCGGTGGTCATGCCGGCACAGGAGACAAGGCCAGAAATGGCCGCTAAGAGGTGCTCAGACGTGATGGGCCCCGGAACAGAAACAGGAAGACTCGGGCCAGCCCCTATATCTCCCCGAGACGTAGGGATATCCTGCTCGCCTAGGTGGGTGGCAGGGGACGGTGGTCTGCGTGCGTCCGCGGGAAGGAAAGGAAGGTTCAACCCCGCTAGGAAGTTGGGATCAGGTGGGAAGGTCCAATCTCCCACAAGAGCAATGGTCATGCGAGCGGGGTTGGGGAGAATGGTGTAAGGGGCTGGGGGGTGGCCATAATTGAAGATGAAGCGGCCATCGGAGTGGGGTCTAATCATGTGAATGTGCCGCAGGACATCAATATCTAGCTGTGAGGGTCCTGCGGCAGCGGGAAGATTATTGGGGATGGGAATATTAAATTGGGGGTAAGAGCAAATGATAGTAATGATGCCCCCACAACAAAACTTCCCCTTACCGGCCCGGCTGATCTCGAGTAGCTTGTAAACAAGCCAATCGCCGCCATGGATGGGGACGGTAGGGGCCCTGAAGCTAATCCCATCATCGTCCCGGACAAAAGGGAAAGTCATGGCCCAGAGGATAAAAAGGTCAGGGATAGTCACGGTGCCGGACTCGGCCCTTGGAAAAAATGCAGATGATATGATCCTATGGGCCAAACGAAACACGGGATGAATGATGGAGGAGGCCTTGGCCCTTCCTCGGGGATAGTCATGGAACAGTGTGAGGCGGAACCAGAATTGATCGACGTTAAACTCGGGCGTGTACCCGTAGTGTCGGATGGAGTCATCCCCAAGATTGGGGAAACCAAATATATCGTTAATTGTATTTAGATTTGTGGTGACACTCTTGTTACACACCCGGAATTTTATGATCGACCCGGACTCCCAAACAAGTGTAGAGAGAAATTCGAGGGTGAGTGCCGGGTAGGATACGGCAGATGCATTAAGGAAGGCCAACCAGCCTAAGTTAGTGAAAAGAGATTCGACCTCGGTGTAGACACCGAGATCGACAAGTGTTTGTGTGTGCGGGACCTTAGTAGATAGATGCCCCCGAGCATCGAGCCTACGATAAAAATCCTTATGTTCCTGGTTCCTAAAGATATACCCATGCGGGCCCAACATTGGGTCCACAGGGGGGATAACAGGCGGGGGAGGGCCAAGTGTAAGTGCTCGTGTGTGGGAAGGGGGACGTGTTTGTTTTCGTCTCTTTCGAGACGGTTCCTCCTCCCGCAAAATTCCCTTCCCCTTGTCTTTATCCTTAGCCATGCGTGAGTGTGCGTGAATGAATGAGTGCAAAGGAAATGAATGCACACGAACACAAGCAAAATGAGCAAGCACAATTTATAGGGCAAAAATAGAAATATGAGCGTAGGAGCGAGTGTACCCAAGCGAAATGGCGAAGCTTGATCGTAGATGTCCCCACACTGTGCAATGAGAGTAGCGTGGAGCCGCGGCGACCTCTTTCAGCAAGAATTTTCGAAATGGGCATTGTTTTGGGGGAATTAGGTCAGAAACTCGAAGTGAAAGGAGAGAGGGAGTGTAAATGATGGAGAGATTGATGGAGGAGGTGGGGAGAGGGAGTATTGGAGGAGTGGAGGACGTGGGGGAGTGAGAATCGGCCGTTGGGGAGGAGAATGAGGCGAAACGACGGCGACAATGGCGATCGGGCGAGGGTGAAAGCGAACGGGTGGT